>NQII01006044.1:84746-165083 GCA_002778355.1 Clitarchus hookeri
TGCAAATAACAGAGGCATGGAACCAATCGGAGTAACGCGATGCGGTCGGCAGCTAGATCGGTTACTGCTGCTACAATGGCAGGTTATCAAGATTTAAGTGAGTTTGAACGCGGTGTTATAGTTGGCGCACGAGAGATGGGACATAGTATATCCTAGGTAGCGATAACACTTGGATGTTCGCGTACGACCATTTCACGAGTGTACCGTGAATATCGGGAATCCGGTAAAACATCACATCTTTGACATCGCTGCGGCCGGAAAAAGATCGCGAAATAACGGGACAAACGACGACTGACGAGAATCATTAAACGTGACAGGCGGGCAACCCTTTCTCAAATTGGCGCAGATTGGGTTTGTGGACTGCCCTGCAGGATTCATGGCGTGAATTGCCTCCTTCATACCTTCAGACATTAGTGGAGTCCATGCCACGTCGTCTTGCGGCATTTCTGTGTGCTTGTGGGAGGCCCTACACGATATTAGGCAGGTGTACCAGTTTTTTTGGCTCTTCAGTGTAATAGCCAAAGTCTTCACTAGTCGCTTGTTGTCCAAGTCTATGCATCTTGCGAGAGTAGGTTTTGCCAAGAAGACGCAAACTAAACTAAACCGTTAGGGTTATACACCTAGGTGAATTTCTTAGTGCAAAACTGAAGTTAAAAATTAACGTTATTCATAATGAGGATATTTGGGAACGCACTTAATTCGCACTGAAGAAACACTTGTTTCCAATCCTGTAGGTGGTTGAAGTGTCTAGGATTTTTTTGCCAAGTTAGTTTCCCGTACATATTAGAGGCAAATAATCCAGCAGTAATTCAAAAATTAAGTTCCCAAACCCTTATTCGCTATGTGAACATTCTGACAGGCCTTGATGGAAAAAAATTTGTTATACAGCAAAATAACAATATCAATGTGTGTGAATGTAAATGTAAACTGTTTACATGCCTTTCTCGAGTTCATTTTATTTTAACGTGTTTGATAAAGAAAAGAGCTATACTTTTATTTGTTTGTGCATATTTTTATCACACGTCCGGAAATAAGTAAAGGTTCAGTCTCATATTTCCTCTTCTGCGGCAAAATTAATTTATTTTCCGCAAACAAAATGTGCGAAGGGGAATATTACTAACTTCATAGAGAACTTAATACTTTTGCAATTCACAGGCTAACAATATAACGCTGATATAGCTGTAGCATTTAGGGCATAAAAATATGAATTAATAATTCAAGAGATATACTTATTTAACAAACAAGAACAGTACAAATAATCCGGAACATTTAAATGACGATCATGTGCCAAAATACAGATAACACGCCTGGACTTAGTGGCAGTAAATAAACATCCGTACTGAAAAATATAACAGTCTTACAGTCGTCCATAAAAATATAGAGGATGATTCTCAAATCATGGGACAAACATTGAGGGGTGGTAGAGCTCACTAAAACAAACAATTATTGTATAGGAATATATGGGCGGAAGTGACGCGTTGAAGCACAAACACATAAATAACACATTAAATGCAACACAGTGTTTATTTACAACGTCGCCGCTAAATGCCTTTTTACAGCAATGGTTATAATAATTTCTCAAAATTGCTGCCACCGACAGTAATGCAAGCTTGGTAGCGTCGGTGGAGTGATTGGCGAACAGATTCAAATACACCGGGTATTTCACGCACGCGTGCAGCCGCACAGGATAGTCGAGCGACGAGGTCTTCAATGGAATCAACTGGAGTCTCGTAAATGAGGGCTTTCAAATGCCCCCATAGGAACAAATCGAGACTCGATTAAACTGGCGATCGTGGTGGCCGTTGATGTGTTATGGTTTTTGTGTTTGTGCCTCAACGCGTCACTTCTGCCCATATATTCCTATACAATAATTGTTTGTTTTAGTGAGCTCTAACACTCCTCAGTGTTTGTCCCATGATTTTAGAATCATCCTGTATATATGTGTAAGGGAAATTTCAGAATTAATAATGCTTCAAGTGGGCGGAGAACCAAAAAGAAACGCAAAGGCTCCCGCCAGAACGGTGATGTGGAGGCGCCAGTACCCATTTTCCCAAGAAACTGTGAAACGAGCGTGCAGTGTGCTCTAAGTAGAGAACACTGCACACTTCACTGTTAGAGACATGTCGAGTGTTTTACAAACGTCACGCAGGCTAGTAACAATCGTTCAGATTACTCCAGAATAGCTAATTACGGCTTTGTCAACACCCACCAAGGCGAACCGGGTTNACACTCCCTAGTGTTTGTCCCATGATTTTAGAATCATCCTGTATATATGTGTAAGGGAAATTTCATAATTAATAAAGCTTCAAGTGGGCGGAGAACCAAAAAGAAACGCAAAGGCTCCCGTCAAACTGGCGCCAGAACTGTGATGTGGAGGCGCCAGTACCCATTTTCCCATGAAACTGTTAAACGTGCGTGCTCTAAGTAGAGAACACTGCACACTTCACTGTTAGAGACATGTCGAGTGTTTTATAAACGTCACGCCGGCTAGTAACAATCGTTCAGATTACTCCAGAATAGCTAATTACGGCTTTGTCAACACCCACCAAGGCGAACCGGGTTCAATCCCCGGCCGGGTCGCTCCGGAATTTTCGCTCGTGGGGATCGTGCCGGATGATACCACTGGTTGGCGAGTTTTCACGGGAACTCCCGTTTTCCCCATCCTGGCATTCCAGCGCTTCTCCATTCTCACCTCATTTGGCCCTCATCGGCTCTCAAGACCTCGTTGTCAAGGGTCACCCAAATCTGCCCACTTCACGGGTTTTGCAATCACTGTATCTAAAAATGTATATTTCATATACATACAAAAGTATTGAAGGGCCTTTCGCTGAACCTTGATACAGGTTTTCCACCAGTAAAATGATAGCTACCTCCCTTAAAGTCTCATAGGAACACGCAACACGACGAAAGCACTGCACGCCACTTCAGAGCCTTGCGCTTTGTGGCGATGGTGGACATGATGTGCCTAACATTGTAGCCCTTATCGCCCCCAAACGCGGAAAATAACTACAGTAAGGCGAGCTTCTTAAGGACCGTGGAAAGGTCTCGCTCTAATATTCCTGAACCTTTAAAATACCTGAATTTGAACCACTTGACATAATAAGATGGTATTTATTTCCTTGTTATATATTTAAAATTAGATAACAAATCACACACAAAATTATACAATAATTTTTTTTAATTGAAATTATTTGTGTAGAACAAAAAAATAATAATTTTTAAACTAAACTAATTTTCTTTACAACCCTAGTAAGAAAATGACGTTAAAAATAATTTTTTATTCGAGATATATATTTTGTTACTTCAAAAAGGTAGGTCATAATATTTTGTTAATTTAAAGGCAATTATTTTGGTATATTTACTGATTTGGTCAATTATAACCATAATTTTTCGCAAAAACTTAGCAATTTGCAATTGAAAATTACAGAACGTATCAAATATGGCTTTATGTTATGGTTACCAGCATTCAAATTTCTTGTCGAATAAATCCAACCCGACTAAATATATGAAAAACTTAGAATTCCGTTCTTGATTTTATGTTTAGTGAACTCGCGCACTAGGAGACATTTCCATGTCAATTATTAAATAAGAAACAGCAATTAGTTTGAAATGTCACGTTCGTAAGAATGGTGTAGAGGGAAGTCTTACAGTTGGAAATTCTGTAGTTTTAGTTAATGACCTTTCTTCTGTCACAAAAAAAAATTTATAGAGGAACATGTCTTTTTTCTTTAGTTGAAGATTAGTATACTTTTGCGCAAGAACAAATTCATTCATTATTTTGAAAATAATTTGTAGAAAGCGAAACTCTGAAAGGCACTGACTGAGTGGGGTGGTCGTATGTGAGCCTGATCTGTAACGATTTCTGACATTCGGTCAGCGTAAAATACTGAGTGCTCGCATCCTTGGTGCATGGAACATGAGATCATGGTGCAAGGAACATGAGCGCGCTAGTGCGATCATGGCGCCGTGTATTTCATCAGTCCGCTGCTTCACGTCTCGAGACAAATGACTGCAGCTATCGTACGGCCACTCCCACAGCGACCCACTTACAAGCTTGAACACATTCTGAGCAAATGACTAACCGTACGGTACACACAAATCACTGTCCACACGTAAAGAGTTTACTTTTCATTCACGTCAAGTTTTAATAGTTATCCCCTTTATATTTGTATTAAGTGAAGAAAAGAAAGCGCTTGGCCAATAACTATGTTTGGGACAAAATCGATCGAAATAATCCGCCGTAGAAAATTGAGAGAATGGAATGCGGGGATACTTCTAAACACTCATAATTGATCTCATAGCGTTCGGATTGGTTTTAATAAAGATTTATATTTGCTCAGAAAAAAAAATTTATATCCTTCAGATCAGAAAATATAATGTATAGTACAGTACTTCTCTCAGGCTGTTTTTTTTTACTGAAAATGATAATTTTTATAACAAAAAAATTTATTATTTATATTAAAATTATACCAATAACCTACTATACCAGTTTCAAACAGAATGTGTGTAAATAAATTACAGATCATATATTTGTGTTATATTTCATAAAGTGCACAATTAAAGTAAAATATGCTATGGTTGTAACCGGTGTGATATCATTAATTGAAATATTTGTTTTGCCATTTCATAAATATTATCCGAAGATTTATTGTATACAACTACAAATGTTCAACATGGGAAATGCCTATTCTTAATACGGATGTGTAAAACTTTCTTGCGTGGTAGTGCTGTCAAGATTAGCCACTTCAAAAGAAAGTTCATTTATATATCAAGAAAAGGAAAAACTATTTTTCCATGATTGCAATTATTTGCAAGACTAGTCGAAATGTAGACTGGGAGAAGTTTCTCTATGTCCAAACAAAATATTAATTAAATAGTGGCAAAAGCAACTGACATTTGTTTTAAGAAAACAGTCTGAGGCCGAAGAATTTGGTCACATCTGCATAATGCATTATTACTTTATTTTTCATCATGCTTTGTTCAGCGAATCATACTTTTGGTAACAGAAACAGCAACTACTTAAACAAACGTCTTGCTAATCTGTTATGAATAAAAGATAACCAGTAGTGGCAGGGAGGGTATCGGGAAGAATTTAATAAAGGAACTTAACCCCTGGTCTGGAATATGAGCAGAACTTGACAAGTGGCGAAGAAATAAATAAATTTAAAAAATCATCGCAATGGAATTGGTGTGGTTCGAATCTACGACCCCGAGAACCTGAGACACAGGTAATAGTACACGATCAAACAAACACGTACGATTTATACATATACACAGTCGGTCCTATATGTTTATTCATTCCAAGCTGGCAGCAGGGGTAAACTTTGCCAATGACAGAGTCAAAGCCATTGATTGGCTAAGTAGTTCTGACGGAATGCAGTAGTTAACTGCCTCTTATAAAATTATGTAATACTGAAATACTACAACGCACGTGCAAGTGTATGTGTGTTCACGGCGCTGAAATATTTATATTTGTTGTTTCGTTCCGGAGTAAAAACGTAACTAAATAACAAGTTCCGTGCGAGACAGCGGCCACGGTGCAGAGGCAGGCTCAAGTGGCGACGAACGTGCAAATTATGAGAGGAAATATTGATAATTATCTAACGTTAGACATCAAGGATTCGCTTTGTTACAGACTCCAGATGACGCGTGTATCGGTGACCGGCAACATAACCAGCATCCTCCAACTGCGCGGACAGGCGGAGTAATACAAGCTTGGCATGTGCTAAGGAACTGAGAGAGAGAGAGAGAGAGAGAGAGAGAGAGAGAGAGCGTGTGCGTGTTCTAACGCCTGTCGTCGACGCACATGCTTCTCACGCAACGCCACTTTCCCTTCCCGGCTTCAGGTTTCCGCCCACGCGGTGCTTGAAATGCGTTGCAGTGTGTTTGAAGCCCTTGTTTTTTTTTAACGAAACTATTAAACGTCCCCACAATATGTTTACCTAAGAAATTCCACTATTCTTCAAAGTCACTACTCATACTGTAAATATTATTTTGGAGTCCTCTCCAATATAGTTAGAACCGGATTTTCCAGGCTGCCGTAAGATAAAACATTCTAGCCGAACACGAGTCAAACTACGATAGCAGCCGGTGTTGAACTTTGCTACAGACTTTTCATCAACAAAATAATATGGTGACCGCTGAAAGAGCCATAGGTAGACGCAGCACTACGAGAACACTGCACGCCAGTTCAGAGCTCCCGCGCTTCTCGGCCAAGAAGGAGAAAACCCGGTGCAGGCAGACGGGGTCCTTAAGGTTCTCACTTACCTGGGGTTGTTTTCTAGTTTGAAGCTCAGAAACGCGGGAACTATAAGGACTGCGTAGGCACATGCATCAAGTGCGTCATGGCCGCTATGCTCAAGGCTCTGCAATGCCGTGTAGTGTTCCCGTCATGTTGCGTGTACGCACCTGACTTCAAGCGGCGGCACTATCACTTTGTTGATGGAAAGTCTGAAGAAAAGTTCGGCCCAGGCTCCTTTTGAAGTTTCGCTCGTGGTCGGGTAGTAGATAGGTGTTAAGATAGATCAGTCTTAAAACGCCTGTTTTTTTCGCTGCAACAGTCTCCAAATAGTGTTTGCAGAATGCGCTATTTTCATAGATTAACATATTAGAGGTGCGTTTAACAGTTTCGTCAAAAAACTCGCATTTTAAACTAGCTGCAACGCAGCTCGAGCAACAAGTAAGAAGCCACATTAAGGCTCAGCGTCACATCAGAGTCTTTAATAGCCAGCCGATTAACCTTTCGTGGAGTAAAATTTAAAAATAATAATAGCGTAGATTTTTAGCTTTCTTACTCTACAGTAAATACATAAGAAACAAACTTATCAAAATAAATTTTCATCGCAAAAGGCAAAATTAATATTTTAAAATATTACTACGTTCCGGCTTTTTTAAACTTCTAAATAACACGTAGTAAAACAAAGTGCAATAATGTTGCAACTTATAAAATTTTAATCCTTTTATTGTGAGACGTGTTTTTAAAAATAACCCAGAAACGGAAATTATGACACGAAACGAAGAACTTCTTCATAAAAGATGAAGTTGAGTTTTAATGAGCGCAGAGACGTCCAGATACAACACACTGTTGCCCAGACAACAATCTTCCTGTGTGGTGCAGCCTGCACCTTCAGTGTACCTCCACGTGTTACAGAGACCCTCTGACACAACTATGGTCCAGTAAAGATGCTGTTCTGTCTCCTATATCTGCCTGTACACTAGAGTGATGGTGTGACCGTGGATTGTCTCCGCTCCCTTCTCCTTTTCCAGAAGAAATTATTGACAATACTTTTTACTGCCTGCCACCGAAACTCAAGAAACAAAGCCAGCGACTATTTGTTCTCACAAAAATAACAATTATACTGCTGAATAAAAACAGCAAAGGTTCGTCAAGAGGGATGAATTCCGACCGTCCTCTCCCCTTTGTAAAAAAAAATCATATTAAAGGTGGGTACGAAATTGTAAAGCCAGTTCTACAATTACTTTCGCAAGGGGGTTTACAATATTACAATATTAGTCTCAAGACTTGTATAAAATGCAAATCTTGCAACTACGACTGCCATGAAAAACCAATCAGCATTGAATAGACCATAGAAACGACCACAATAACAAAAAAAAAAATACAATATCTAACAAGTGCCTTTGATTTGAAAAATTACCGCGCTTTCAGGCTTAATGATTAGAATGGCAGTTATCGTTTACAAATTGTCTTATAACTCTTTCATGTTACATTATCTTTGGTGGTTTGTGATTCGTTCTTACGAAGAGTTACGAACTAGTTATTGAGCATAGCGTCCCGTAATACTTTGTGACTTCAACGACTGTAACAACCTACTACCAGACTTAAGAGTAAGAAATAACGATAAAATTAAAAGGCACTTCAATCGATAACCCATTTATACAGAAATGAAGGATGGATGCTATATTTCCCTAATGAATTTAGGAATGGGCTAGGTCTACATTTTCGGCTATAAAATATTCCCAGTCATATGAAAGGGAAACGTTAAACGCCAATTAGGATTTATAAATATTCGCCGGTACATAGGTTTCAGATTATAGTTTGAAAATGTGACATTTCAAGGGCATAGAACATTATTTAAATATGTTTTAGAGGGTAATGTAATTAGACTTGTCGCACTACTATCGATTCTATAGGCTATCTCAGAAATAAATCAACAAAAGTGCACAGTGATGAATCTTCTAACTGCAATAAGTTATTTAACATGCTTCTGTGTGACGTTGTCCATACTGGAGACGCACGTGAGCTCTGTCTTAGCGACTACACCCCCGCCCCTCAGCTGGCGGGGCCCAGCTAGCACGGTGTTACGTATGTGAAGATGGACCTACAACCTTGCATGGGAGAACATGGAAAGCATTTGTGTTTCCAGAGAGTAGGAGAGCAGTGATTTTCGTGTATAAAAGTCTCTTTCCTGAACTTCAAAAGCAGAGATCCAGAGACATGCAAAACATTCCTAAGCGGGGAATCTCTTCGTAATATGTAAATATTTTAATGTAACCTTTTCTTAAAATGTTTTTATTATTTTTTTAATGGGTCTTATTTGATGATCAATTTAGATTGTAAATGAAAGTTTAAATGTTTTAAGAGAATTTCGTACAAAAAAAAGTTTATCAGATAACGAATTTTCGATATAATATACAATTTTCCTGAAACTAAAAATTTAGCAATGTGGTTATTCTTCACACACCTCACAGTTTGCCTGTTTTCTAGTTGTTTTCGCTGTCCCCTGATGGTGGTAACGGTTAAACATTTTCTCTACGGTTTAAAAAAAAAAAATTGAGTTTTGAAATACAGATAAGACGTATCTGTTGCATGCTTTGTAATCTGTTCCTCTCTTCAGCCNTGGTAACGGTTAAACATTTTCTCTACGGTTTAAAAAAAAAAATTGAGTTTTGAAATACAGATAAGACGTATCTGTTGCATGCTTTGTAATCTGTTCCTCTCTTCAGCCCACCGGGACCTCGGATCGAAGAGGGGACCTCAGACGCGAGAGACCACTGACTAACCAGCTGAGACAACCACGGGAGAAGGACCGCCAAAGACACCCAGACAAGCGCACTACCTGTCTCATACATGACATGCACGAGCGAGACTCACTTCAATAGCCAACTATTCTCTAGCAGTTTTTAAAGATGTGTCATAATAATTTTTCACTTTGCTTTAGCGGTATGAATATTATAAACAGGAAATTTCTTAGGTACCTAAAACATGGTTCTGAAAGTGTAAATTTTGGCAATTCTCACTTCTAAAAATTGTCTGTATGAAACGGGAAGAAGCAAAGTCTTCGCACGTGAAGTATTTCTTAAGTTAGACTGAGAGTGGCTTCCAGAGTACCACTGCGAGTGTCTGTGCATAACTCGTTAACATTTATTACACATGCTAATAAAATTCCCAGAAAAATACGATTTAGTTAAAAGAGAAATAAATATACATGTATTCTGCAAACACTGTAAAATATTTTCTAGAAATTACTTATTTGCGGTTTAAAAATAAATCCATAAGACAGTTTTCGATTAAAATTTAAGTGTATTTCCGTACTGGAAACTTCAAAAAACACAGTTTTTAAAGATTTGTTTCAAAAAGTGTGAATAATTCGTGAATAAGCTGTATTGTGTGTACTATGTACTTCTAGCGAGTTCTGCTTGTTGTGACGCCATATGCATTACTATTGTAGAAGTCTCTCTATTTCCATACTGAATGTTGTTGGGAAACAAACATGGCCCAGGCACGTTGATAGTTTGTGCAATGCAACGTTCTTTGGCGAGTGGATTGGCGGCAGCCTATGTGAGCAGTGTCCTTCAAAGAAATATCTCAGTCCCGAGGCACGGACAGCGAGACATTTGCGAAGCACACTCTGGGTCCAGCCTCACTCTGGCAAGGCCACGCTAAACTGTGTAAGGCCAGGAGTGTACACTCGGGTGAAAGTGTGCTCTTGCCTGCGGACATAGGTCGCACTTCATCATCTCTGCGTGTGACAACATTTGCGTGGGCGGCGGGCGCGACATTTGCGAAGCACACTTCAACACCTTGCGACACGCTCCACGAACAGGTTCTCTATACACACCAAACACCGCCATCAGTCCCCGTTCTTCATCCGCCACAACACGCACGACATTTCTGGCAGGGGCCGCGGTTGCTCTACGGCTAGAACACTCGCCTCCCACGAAGGAGAACTGGGCTCGGTTCTCGGCGGTGTCAATCCCCCGCGCGTGGGACTAGTGTCGAATGATGATGCTGATAGGCGGGTTTTCTCGGGTATCTCCCGTTTCCTCCCACTGTCGCGTTCCGCAATGCTCTATACTCACCTCGCTTTAACCTTAATGACTCTCAAGGCCTCCCAACCTTCTCTACAAGTTTTATTGCGTGAACGTTAGTTAATATATCCATTTAAATACATTCTGTTACAGGTATGGAGTTTATTTTCACAGGCTGATTTCAAAAGAGCTCAAATGAGAACCTGCTATTAATAGTGAAACCTACATCTCTATAACAGACTTAAATTGAAGTTAGTCGTTTGTCGTCTTTCTGAGCATGTCCATAACTTTAACTCACCTGTCGCCAATAAAAGTGTCAAAACTAAGTGGTCAATATTGTTGAACGCATTTGTTCAAGGTCGTTTTTCAACAGTCCACCCTGTAATGTTAATAAAATACGTTGACTAATTTTAATGCATACAAAGTAGATGCATTGAAACTAGGTCAGTGGAAGTTAAAAAAACCGTTCAAATTAAAATAATTTTTTTAGAGATGTAAAATAATGAAAACTAATTTATGAATAGGTATGAGATAAATAACACTGAAAGGAGATGCTGAGAGCTTTGTCTAAAAAAGCATGCAAGGAAATGTAAAAAAATAAATAAAAAATGGCTACATAAAAAGTAAATTTTAACAAATTGTGTGTGTGTGGCTGCCCCTGAGTTTTTGTATAATGTCTCTCAATATGCATTCCTTAAAACATAATTAAGACTAGAAGTAAAGGTTTTTATTTTAGGTGGCACTATTTTACATAACAGTGAGCAATGAGGATGAAATTGACTGAGTTTATTGATAAATTTGTATAATACTGAAAAAACCACTTGTGTGTCTAATCGGTTGAATACACTGAAGAGGCAAAAAAACTGGTAAACCTACCTAATATCGTGCCGCCCCCCCCCCCCNCAATCCGTACCAATGTAAGAAAGGGTTGCACGTCTGTCACGTTTAATGATTCTCGTCAGTCATCGTTTGTCCCGTTCTTTCACGGTCTTTCTCGGGCCACAGCGATGTCGAAGATGTGATGTTTTACCGGATTCCCGATATTCACTGCACACTCGTGAAATTGTCGTACGTGAACATCCAAATGTTATCGCTACCTCGGGGATGCTATGTCCCATTTCTCGTGCGCTGACTATAACACCACGTTCAAACTCACTTTAATCTTGATAACCTGCCATTGTAGCAGCAGTTACCGATCTAGCTGCCGACTGCATCGCGTTACTCTGATTGGTTCCATACCTCTGTTATTTTTATACACTCGCCTATACCAGTTTTTTTTTTGGGCTCTTCAGTGTAGTTTTCTGAGATCGGCCACGGAACCAAAATTTTTTGCAAATGACGTCATTTTGAAAATATTAGACATGCACGATAAAAAGCTATTAAATTTTAATTATTTAGTAAATACAGTAAGTATATGGAGATTAGCGAAATTTGAAGCACGGATACAAAATATGTGTTTTTGGTGGCGCGAAAGTGGTACAAGTGCGTATATGTATATCCACTTCAACACACACATAGATAAGTGACCTCACTGACATTCCTTCCCTAGGAATTTAAAGTTATTACCACTTAAACATATCCATCGTTTAGCCACCATTCCAGTCTGACAGGTTGCCGTTCGCAAGTGAAGTTTCTGAGACCCCGGACAAGGCGTCATATCGAATACAACAGAATTACTACACTACATTCTCTGGGAAAAGACCTGTTTAACTGTAACAAACTTCCCTTTGTTCTCAGCTGCGTGCACGCATTCCATTACATCGGGAGAGTGGCGTAAGTACTGGCGGTAAGATCTGACGTCACAACACTTCCTCACGTATCCTTCCGCCCACAATCCAGCCTCATAGCGTGACACTACAGCAGCTCTGCGACTCCCTGACTCGCAGTGAACACGTGTCCTGAATCTGTCACGTGGAGGATGTTGCCGATACATTCGCAGGCTTTCATTCCTTTCTCCCACCACCACAGATTCACTCGTTTCACATACCAAGGATCTCATTTCAGGCGACGCCAGAAAGTCGTCTGTAAACCACGGGTCTCAACCAGAAGGAGTCGTTATTTTATAGAGCGCTGGGCGCCAGTATTGTCCTTTGGAAAGGGCACCCCTCCCCCCCCCNCCACCCTTCCCATGAGATGGCGAGTGCGGGCTCTGAACACAAGGACTACTATACGGCGTGTTCTCGTCAACGTGCTACAACTGTTCAGAAGGATTCCATATCAAATGTCAAGTACAAATCTTATATACAACTAGGGGCCTAAAGTGATTGCAAAGAGTGTTATTTAATGACTGCACATACACAGGCGTCTCCGACATTAAACGGTACTTGCTGCAAAACTCGCTCTTGTGCAGGCTTTTCTACCGCCCGGTGCACTATGCCAGCCGGTATGGAAGATGCTCTCTACACGATAGTACCTATTTGACATACTGGCATGAGGCACACTAGGTGCATGCGCAAATCACCATCTTAGTATTCTGTCCATATTGTTGGAAATTAGAAGAAATTGATAAGTATTCAAGTATTTTGAACATAACAAACCTTTAATGTGATAGTAATAAAGTATTATCTTCTATATAATCTACATGATTTATATAACACGATTGTGTTACATTGATATGACCACCGGCTGACATCCAATATAACCGCCGTTCTCAGCATGGACAGCAGACTAACGGCATGGCCGTGACTCAATAAGATGCTTGAAGGTGTATAAAGATATCTGGAGCTGTGCAGACTGCAGTGCGCATAGCAGCTCCTGAAGGAGGGGGGGGGGGAAGATCCACTGAGCAAGTATGACGGTCGAGGTTGCCCCGTAGCTGTTCGGTTGGGTTCAGTTCTCTACGTAAAGTTACCAGGAATTCATGGTCGTGCTCCTCCAACCACTCGCATTTTCTCTTGTAAGTTCCAAACTAGGATTCGTACTTGCCCAATCACTTTGCAGTTCTAGAGTGTAAGTAGTGTCCCCCAATGACCACTTGAAACAAATTAATGATAAAGCTCAAATGTGGCACCGTTTTGATTGCATGTCCATGGAGATGAAATACATTTGATTGGTTTTAAAATACAACTAATTAAAAATATATTCACTATGAAAATCGCAAATCTTTTTTAAGGTTAACTCTAACAAATTTTATAAAAGCGTTTTTTCAAAAGAGATTTTATAAAATGAATTAAATATCGCATTATTTGTCCTTGTCATGTTAAGGCAATAGTATTTTCCTAACGGTCTTAACTAACCGCATTGCCATGCAAGAATATAACGTCCACCCCAGGGAAGGCAGTCAACATAAATATGTGTACATGATCTGCAAGAATGAAGAGATAACAAAACATATTGGGAAAGCCTTCCACAATCAATGTCAATCAAGCAGTCCTCAGTCCATAACGCTGCCAGTCAGCTTGCGTTATTCCAACAGATGTTACAGAGCTTTTTTTTTCCTACGTTTTCTATCCCGACACGAGAACGTCAATCCGTCCTGAGGAGCAGATGATGGGCAACCTTCTGCCAATCAGGAAAGATTCTATTCGGGCTCTTTCATGATAACTGAAGAATTTTCCTTATATGAATCGTGTTTAGCATGGGTGAAGTGACCAGCAGGTTCAGACTCACACCTGGCAAGCCCCTGGTTTGTTTGCACAGCGAGAACTCAACTGTAGCGTGTCGGCGGGCCCCCACATTCGCAGCCGACTTTCACGTCTCGCTTCAGTGCCACGTCGTTGTCTCCCGTTTTCACGCTATTTATATCCACTTGTTCCAAATCTGATAAATTGCGCGTTTCACCCATGACAGCAGTGGCTAGTATGTGTGCAGAATGGTTAGATTTCGCATCTTACTTACAAGAAACCTGTTGTTGCAGGTGGTTAAACATAGTGTTTCGTCATAACAGTTTGACTCGACCGGAGAGTATCATAATGTTATTAGTTCTATTATCATGATCATCGCTTGAAAATAAATGAAACAATTGTTTGCTGTTATTTATGAACTCATGTTCACAGAATATCATTTATTCCTCCGGATACGACTTTACCACTGCCTAAACAAAACAAAATAAAAAAATACGGCTTTTTTTTAATGTAATAAATTCTCTTTCGAAAAATAACTTCTATTAGATTTGTTAGCAATTCAAATCTTAAATATACCTTAAAAATATTTTGCAAGTTTCATTGTCAATATTATTTAAATGGGTTGTATTTTAAAACGCAGCGAATGCACTTCATTACCAGGGGCAGGCAATCAAACTATTGACTCCATATTTGGGCTTTAGCATTAACTTATTTAAAGTGATCATGAGGAGCGCCCTTCGCTCTGTAACTACAAAGTGATTGGACAAGTACGAAAGTTGGTATGGAACCTACAAGAGCAGATTAATAAAATACTGTTACCAAACCTGATATTGAATACATCTGAACAAGGCGACAAACGCCGTGGCGGCTGCTGTAATATCAAACATCAGACATCCCATCACAGGATAAGTGCAATATGCAATTATGAAGCTGCACGAGAATTTACCTGAAGGGAATCAGTTTTCAAAACCTGTCACATTTCATCCGGCTAAACGAAACATGTGACTTACCGAATGATGGTCATGTACATTAGCTTAGAACGATAGGCCCGGACATTTTATTTTGGGAATTAAAGGGCATAAATGAATTCGCCCCATCAGAAAATTGTTTTCCTAGCAAAAGGCATTTATTGCTCATCATATCTATAATTTGGTTTATACTAGCTCGTCGCTCGGCGATTGTGTTCTTTAATGACGTAATTTTTATTTAATGGTTATAAGAACAAACAGCTTCTGAGTGTTACTGCCTTTGTGAGTGGGGTGCATGTTTAAAGGGGATATTCGACATACTTAACTCAGTAAGACGATCTTCGGACTATGATGGAGTTGGTCTACTAATGTAAGGTCATTTCTGAAGTTGGGAGAGTTTGAGACAGAAGGTGATGTTACCAACAGATGTGAGCTGGGCAGCTGTCATTCTGCTGGTCCATTGTCGAAGGTGCCTTCATGATCTTCCTCGTTAGTCCCTTCTTCCTCCTTCAGGCGATCGGCGCAGAAGACGGGCGGCGTGGTTATGGAGTCCTCAGCGGTATATCATCCGGGTCTCGGGTGAGGGGAGTGGAGTGGAGAGATCTTCACGGATCTTAACATCAAGGTCTTTAGAGCTGATGAAGGTGAAGCGAGGTGAGTATGGCGCAACGCCGGAATGCAAGGGTGGGAGAAACGGGAGATTCCTGAGAAAACCCACAAACCAGTAGCATCGTCAAGCACAATTCCCATGTGCGAAAATCCTAGAGCTACCCCGCCGGGAATCGAACACGGTTCGCGTAGGTGGGAGGCGAGTAATCTGACTACTACCCCACTATGTCCCCACGGATAATTGGGTTGTCTTTTCTTCTGTGATCCTGATTGCCGAGTCAGTCGGTGAATGTGGTGAAGGTGATGCGCTAGTTAGGAAGTCCTGTTACTCTGAGCAATGTCTGTCGGAGTGTCACTTGTGGCAAGCCAAGGAGGAGTCTGACGCCGAGGAAGGACGGAAATAGTAAAGTGAGAAGTGGACCCAGTTGGGACATGCGTATGTGAAGCGCGGTGACACATACGACCGGAATACTGTTAGTCGGTTGTTGAACGTTGAGCCAGATTAAGGATGGAGAAAGGGCGCAAGTTGTCTCAAGAGAACTTCGGACTCGGTGCATGTGAGGAATGAAAGAAAATTTTTGATACAGAGTGATAAAAAGGTGGAAGAAGGAGGAAAGGTGAAGAGAGAGAGAGAGAGATTTAGGCTGCTATAACATCGACGTCCTGAGATCCGATTAGGGTGAAGTGAGGTGGGTATGAAGCAGCACAGGAATGCAAGCGTGGAAGAAACTGGGGAANTTTAGGCTGCTATAACATCGAGGTCCTGAGATCCGATTAGGGTGAAGTGAGGTGGGTATGAAGCAGCACAGGAATGCAAGCGTGGAAGAAACTGGGGAATCCCCTAGAAAACCCACCGACCCGTCCGACACGAATCCCACATAGCTTAAGACTAGTGTAAAAAAATCTTACACCCGCAATTACCCAGTCAGTTCAGAAAATTGTTGTTTCTCTGCGAGATCAAGGGCCTTCTTTCCCTACTTCTTACATATTGCTCTTAAGTGATCAGGCCTTAGCTGAACGGCCTGCCTGATCACACCTTCAGATGTTGAACCAGCGCACGAGCGTTATTGCAGTAATACCTTGAGAAAGGAAGTTACAGAAACACCCTCTACCGGCCAGTAAGTGGCCCGATATAGGCCAGCGTAATACTGGAAGCACTGCCTTTCGTCATCGGGGCAGCGGACCAAGATGTGGAGATAGGTGTATCCGGCCGTCATTGACCGTCTCCTAGAATCAGCCTCTGGCAACATGAACAAGGTAAGGACTTTCTAATATTTTGTAATAAAAGTGGCATGCGGTAATTAAACTTTATATAATTAATTCGCATCTTGGTATCCCATTTAATCTCCCACGATGAATATTTAAAGAATTTTAGTATGAACTGGAAGTCCCTAGTTTTGTAAATATATTTGTAAACAATTGACTTCAGCAATACCAATCTAGTAATTTTAATTATGATATAGGCCACCTGCGAGATCTGGATGTAGTTATTTGAAATTAAACAATTGCTCTGATAGTTATTCATAATCACGTGACAGTTTTCATTAAATTAACTTTCAAATCGAGCTAATTTAATAAATTCCATGCAGTACACCATAATGTTCATAGTTAGATATTGCTGTGCACAGATAAAGGAAAAATATTTTATGATACTTTCCCTCCAGTATACATACTGTGTATTTAAGAAACTTCTCATGACATGCATAGAAATAAGGAATGACAGTAAAATACGAAATAGTAGTATTCTGACATAAAGCCCGTATCATGTTATTAGCTGCCATATGGAAGGACGAGACCTCGCAGCTACATTCCAGGCGACACGATCCAGTTGCAAAGTGCCGAGGCAACACATTCCCGCATCAGCATCTCCCCGCGGCTCGAGCGCCGCTGTGTTGCGAAAAGGCGTACCAGCGCGCGCCACGCTAATGTTTCCACTTGTATTGTCCTAGAGTTAAGTTCCCAATACTCTCAATATTCTCATTCACTTCCCACAATCCCTTGCCATACGGACACGGGGTAGGATGGATTCCGTTGGATTCATGCAGTTCTGTGATCCGAGGACTTAGTTAATCCTCGTGGCCTTCGGACGTGCAAGAGACACGCCATGCCCGTCATTTGTTTGATGCACCGACTGCTTAAACCTGACGTGAAAGGGAATCTGTAGTGAGATGTCGAGGGTATTTAAGGAAATGGGAATTATGCTCATGGTGGCTCTTTTCTGCCCGCATCTGCCCCAGTAGAGTGTAGGCTTACCCAGGAGGTCAAACTTTACGTTTCGCGTGAGACGCGGAGCAATCTGCCGGCCTCTGGCGGAGTGGTGACCCGACCAGAGAGGCCTTTCTTCTGTGCTCTATTGGCCTTGAAAGAGTTTCAGGCAGTAGGGGTGCAATCTGGTGCTGCTTCGGAATGTTGCTGTGGGTTCCTTCCAGGCTACTCAGTGCGGAAGTGTACCACGAGGGCACTTTCCTTGTGTCCTTCCTGGTGTAAGTCATTGAGTGCAGATTTCCCTAACCCCCGCATGCTACCTCTTTGTGTGGAAGTGACAAAAGATGACATATATATCACAATAATAAAAATAAATCTTTTATACGTGGGTGTTAATATTACTCATGCAACACAGCTTAAATTATCTCACTTTAAAACCTATCCATTTAATCAGCAGAAAAACCAGTCTACTGCACAATGTGGTTGCTTGCGTATTCATGATTTAGACAAACGGATTTTAGAAATAAATGTTTATTACAATATAATTAGTTATAAACAGAAAAATATATTACACAAAAAATATAAAGTTTTGTTATATGACAAAAATTCGAACTTTAATACATACAACTAAAATAGCAGAGCCACCAATCAATACACTGAATTATACTCGCACATACTTAGCAATCCACAGAGCTATACTCGCACCTGCTTAGCAACTTTTGTTACAGGGTATATACATAACCATAAATCTATAGTTGTCACGTATATTTCAAAGGTGTTTTAATGGTTTTAACTTGACTGAGTAATTTTTTATGTTTCTCATTACTTACCGTTATATAAACTTTTATTTAATGGAAAAATATGTTTTTACAGAGTCAGTAATATTTTCATAAACGTACATATAGGGCTGTTACTCAGGTGTCCGCCATCTAGCTGTCACAGGTTCGTGGGCAAGGCAGAAATGTATAACGTGTTCTATTACTTTTTTGGGCATGCCTACGAGTATGATAACTGTTGTACCCAGAGCCAGACACCTCTGGTGCATTGTAACCTACACGGGAGCAGAAACGCTAGCTGAAAATGGTTATGAGAACTGCTATGGAAATGGGCATCGTGTGGGGCCAGCTTTAGCTGGTATAGAACCACGTAAATAACAGTTAACGCATTTCTGTTGTAATTTTTTGAATGCAATAAAAATTAAACAAAATTTCAATGTCGTTTAGTTTGACATCTTTAACAAACAGTGATTATAAACTACCGTTGCTTCATTTGTCTTTAATCCTCAAAAAAACTATGGAACTGACTACTTTCTGTAATTGCAGCACGTGAGTTACTCTGGTAAAAAAAATTGTTTGCACATTTACACGAGTCTCAGTAAATGAGTAATATATGACCATAACATTTGATTAATAATAGCGAATTTAACTGAGTGATGTGAAACTTTGCTTCAGGTCTGCATGGTAAGTGAGAAATGAAATTATTCGTGAAAATGGATAAGAACGGAGTTTGTACTGGAACTTGCTGGAAAGTATTCTTAGGAGGAAGGAGAACATTACAAAGAGACATATGCAGGTCAGTACATATAATACCACATCACGTAATAACACTCCACTGTAGTAGATATAATGTATAGGGAATTGAGCTGAATCGAGCGACGGGCCAAATACTGCTTCCTAACGGCCTAGTGTGACTTTTTGGCATTTAAATACTGATGCCTTGTGTTAAGGAATCGTCAACCTTCTGAGCAGAGGAAACTTTCTGCTTCTAACTTACGCTGTTACATTCGCAGTGAGGTATCAGGTTGCAGACAGCCTAATTTTAGGTCATACCTACAGCTCGTAGCAGGACGGGTGTACTCCATTGAAACATTGCAGCCAAACTAAGGTTCAATCACGTGACAATTTTTTGTAACATTTGTACACTTACGTTAAGTCTATTTACTCATTTATCAAATAAATGACACCACCACAGTTCCAGTCTTTCGTTTAAAACTGCAGCAGTGGCACTGTTTATTCCTCAGGAAGAAGATTCTCACTGTATCATAACAATATGTTAGCAGTATTTTGAAAAGACTTTATTTTCGGGAGTGTCTAGTAAACTATTATTATGTATGACGTCTTCAGTCTTTTCCTAAATATGCCACGTATAACAAGCGTGTTTTATTTGTGTTAATTTTAATTTTAATTTTTAATTAAATTAAACTTTTAATTATATTTCATTTATAAATTTTAAAATATATTCTATAATTAATGTGAGTGCGATCAGGGAAAAATTTTTTGTCTCGGTAATGCCTCCTAAGAAACAGTTCTTACGAAAATTATTATTTTATTGAGTGCGCACAAGTGCGGTGAGTTTGGTGTAATTTTCTAGACTCGGTTAAGCTTTGTTTGCATTATGCAAAGGAATAGTCTGGAAATAGAACTTTGGCAGGGCTTCGGCAAAGGTGGAAGTAACCGTGAATGGACCATGCCTTATAGCGTACACGCTGTTCATGATAAACTGAGACTTTTAAAGGCCTGCTTTAGATCTACTTTCATGCGTATTGTGTATTATTCCACGATATGTAACATCAACATTGCAACTGGCCTCGTCACTTTACTCGCGAATCAGTCAGGCGAAAATGAGAAATTATTTAAAAAGTATATATTTTACAAACTAGCTCATTCTCACGTATGCACTTAAATACAGAAATCGGTATTCACAAATGTTAACCTACAGCTTTGAATTCCACTTTTAAGAAGCGGAATTATTTTCCTATCGTCGTTACCAACTGAACTGCGCGGACACCAGCCAGTGTGCCGTTGAAATATATGCAGGTCATGGCAGCGACGTTTCTCAAAGTTTCACTCCAGGATTGCTCAGTTCATCTTGAAGAGGCTTTGGTAACGAAGGAAGCGGGCTCTGGGATCTGTCTTGAACTGCGACACAGCCGGCCTGCATGGACGGCAGGGCGTTGAACTGCACTGATACACGCCGCCGCACGACCGCATGCGCTCTCTACGTAGCCGAAGGAAACGAGAGAAGGTGCGTGAGTATGTACGGTGGGCGTGGTTGTTCGGTGCTGTGCTAGGTGTCGCAACTTGACCTGCACTCCGGCCTCCGGGACTTCACGAGGACTCCGCCCACCATTCCCATTGTCCCACCTCCCTTCCCTCCTTCGGTTGCATATCAGGATAATGGTCCAGTGTGCAGATTGTTGTGAAACACTGCAGACGATAAACTAAACTTCGCCTCACTTCTATACGTACTTAACTACAACATTATTATTGCCCATCAACGCTGCTGAAATCAAACTATGAAAAATGCCACTGTCTTACGTCCAGTAAAGTTGGTAACGTCGGAGGGAAAATAGTTCCATGCCTTAATGTTGAATGAAAGGTGTTAGGTAAAAGTAGGTGAATACAGGTATTTTTCCTTTTTCTTTCTGTTTTTTTTAATGCACCTGAAAATAAAAATAAGCAAATTTGCAAAATATTTATTTTTCTAATAATTTCACAATTTCACTTGACCGACGCATGAGTAAAGTGACCGGGCCCTTGGTTCTACATGCGCCGGAAGAATTCACAGTTTGCATACAAGTATGTCTTAACCACAGCTTTCCTTCGGTTATCTGCCTCGCGTCTCTGTCAGAGAAGGACCATTCTCTCGTGAATAGGACAAGCGAAATTACGTTCCTAACGCTTGAAGTGTCCGGGTCTGCCTGCATCTGTTCTCTCCTTTTTTGGACGAGAAGCGCGGGAGCTATAAGGGTCACACCGGCACGCGCTACAAGAGCGCCATCGCCTCTACGCTCAGGGCTCTGAACTGGCGTGCAGTGTTCTCGTGGTGCTGCGTCTACATATAAGCATTTCAGCGGTGACCCTATCGTTTTATTGATGAAAAGTCTGGAGTAAATTTCAATGCCGGCTCGTATCGTAGTTTGACTCGTGTTCGGCTGGTACAGTCTATTCTTGGTTTCTTGGTCGGTTTTCATCAAAACTTTCATAAAAACATCATGTATCGCAAGTTCAGATGTTTTATGAATATGTCATGTATAACGAGCGTTTTATACTTGTGTTAACATAAAAGTATTTAATTTTTGGTTAAATTCAAATATATTTTATATTTTATTAATAAATTATAATATTTCATTTATAAATAGTAAGAGTTAAAACAGGGGGGAAATAGGCGTGTTGGTAATGCCTAGTAAGAAATAGTCCTTATGCAAAGTATGATTACATGTATGCGGTGCGCTAGCCCTTTGGTGTAATTTTCTAGACTTAGTTAAGCTTTGATTTCACGAGTCGGAGGAATGTCCTGAAAGAAGAACTTAAGAAGGGCTTCAAAAGTTGGAAGTAACCGTGAATGGACTCGATTATTTTAGATACGGCAGTCTGAAAAAGCACTTTTTAACTATATTGGTGGCTCCAAAATAATATATACAGCATACGTGGCAACATTAAAGTACCATTCCATCCTCGTATGGGGTATGACGTCTTTTCGTAGGTAAACATGCTGGGGGCACGTTTAATATTTCCGTCGAAAAACCAGGATTTCAAACACTCTGCAACGCAGTTCAAGGAACATGCAGGAAGGACCGTTAATGTTTTTGATTCGCTGCCAAACACCAAATATATTACTTAACAGTAAAAACGATCGATCTCGAATGCGGGTATGAACTGAAGATATCAGAATTACAACGAGTTACGAAATATTTCCTCGAAAATCACGTGTCCGTATTTACGACTCAAGTGGTCCAGCTTCGCGTGGCCGAGTGGGACAGGGAGAGTGAATCCTACTTTGAGTCGTCAACACGAACAAGCGATTTGCGCGGGAATGCTTCACGACTAGTTGAAGTTCAGAACGTCGAAGCTGAAATCACGCACGAGGTTGGATGGTTGTTAGTTGCAACGTGTGTTTGGCGCGTGGTCGCAGACGTCCAACGCCACAGTGACAGCTGGTTCCACACGCAGAATACTCTGGAGTGTAGCTATGTTCCACGTTACATGCGAGGTCGCTGATTGGCTGAGAGCTGCCCGGCCTAGCTTGCTGCGCGCCACTACATGGATATTACCACATCATGTAAGTGTAGATAGGTAGGGCTTGAAGTCTTGTCGCCATAGAGGTCATTACAGACGGAGCGTGCAGCACTGAGAAACAGGAACGAGGGAGCAATCGGCTATTCTCTGCAATAACGAACCATACTAGCATTTGCCTAGAGTAGCATAGTGAAATAACTGGGTGGGGTGCACGGACTGAAGCTATAGCCAACTCAATTATTCGGGTCCGCGGTGGTGTAGTGGTTAGACTACTCGCCTCCCACCTAGGCGAATCGGGTTCGATACCCGGCGGGGACACTTCAGGATTTTTGCAAGTGGGGATCGTACCGAACGATGCCGCCGGTCGGCAGGTTTTCTCGGGGATCTCCCGTTCCTCCAGCCCCCTCATTCCGGCGCTACTCCACACTCACCTCGCTTCACCCTCGTCGGCTCTTGAGTCCTCGATGTTAAGAGCTGCCCAAATATCTTCACTCGCTCTAAGTTATTTGGCTCGGCGAGCAAACTAAAGCAATTACACAGCTGCCTATAGCATTGACAGGAAATTATTTTTAAAAAATTAAAGAAGACAGAAATTTTGTACGGCATTATTATTTTATGGTCTCCAGCGGTATTACGGAACATGATCACTGTATTTTTATAATTCACTATAAGAATTAAACAGCAAAACTGGCAGAATTTGATATCAATAGCAATTTTGCCACTAACATGGTGTCTAACTATAGGTTGCTCTGAATTTTGACCAAACTCGTCACTCCCAAACGCTAGTTATAAGTTAATTAGTCTGACTATTGGTAGGCTGTTCACGGTAAAGTGACAGCTTTTGAGGCCCTTGTTAATTTCTCCTTTCAGCCACATTTTATCCCTTAACCACTTTTTGAAATACCGCCATGTAGGTAATGAACACAGTGTGTATATTCCACCGGACCCTAAAGATCATGTCTATGGCTGAAATAAAATATATTTGTTGACTATTATTCCAAATCACAGGGCTTTAAAGTGCTCTCTTTACCGTGAATAGCATATATCCAATTAAAATGTTTTGCATATGATGTATACCACATGACATGTGATTTAGTTGGCAAAGTTAATTAGGAGCATAGAAACTTGGGTTTCCATATCCCGAAATTTTTGTATTTTCGTTGGTATTATTTGATAACTATAACCATTTTACTACAAATATTTACAATGAACTTATGTGATTCTTATATAAATCTCTTTCAGATAATGAAACAAATCATTATCGTGGAATATGGCCCTAAACGTGGCTAACCGCGAATCTCGCAGTTCACGAACCGTGATTGTCCAGCGAATTTGAAACAAAACATCTTTTTACTAAAACACGCGGCTCGTATTTAAGGCTGCTGCCTGGTTGAGAATTTGGTACAGGGAAATACTCGTTAATGAAATTCGGTTTTATGGCGTTCCTGTTAATGATATATATATGTACCACCAGGAACTTTATTAAGCAGAAAAATATGTGCTTGTTTGCTATAGAAGACTTTTGTAACAATTATGTATAGCCTGTTTCCTGAAAAGAAAAAAAACAGAAAACTTAATAACTAAATAAAAAAATACTTGAAAACAAATTGTTATCTTCGCCTCGATACAGTGATTAAGAGCATCACTTCTCACACTTTGGTTTCTGTTCCAAGTTTATATCTTCATAATTGGCTTCAAAAAGTGAATGTCATTAACGTGTATTTCCCTTTGCACAAATTCTCAACCAGACGGCGGCCTTAAGGGAAACACGCAAGTGTGCTCGTACACAGCTAGTTTGAAGTGCGGCCTACGTAGAGATACTTTCTCCAGACGGTCGTATTCCCGTGGACGGCTGTAGACGGCGTCGCGCCGAGTGCGAGCAGCTGCGTGTTGCGTCGACATTAAGACGCCGATCACACGCTGCACGTCCGAGCAAGATGCCGGCCAACAACTTTCACCAGAGCGCCGTCTGAGCAGCGGGAGATGGTGACACTCTACGCCTCGCGTCACCGAGTGTTGTTCCTGGTGCAGAGTGACCTGCTCTCAACTACCTCATGTTACACCTCAGCATAGGAAACTAGGGAACAGCGACTGGAGATCTGCCTGGGAGCTGATACTACTAGCTCACTATAGGTTATTCACGGCGAAGTAAGCACTTTTGAAAGCCCTCTCATCTGGAATAGTTGGCGATAAATGTATTTTATTTTAGCCACAGACGTTATCTTAAGAGTCCGGTGGAATGTACACACTGTGTTCGTCACTTACATGACGGTATTTATATAAAAAGATAGTTAAATATTAAAATATGGCTGAAAGTAAATGTAAATGGGGTCTCAAAAGTGCTCACTTTACCGTGAACAGGCTATATATAGTATATAATGGCTTCTCGGGTAATAGCATCCTGAAACAATTTTAAAACAGGTATTGCTGTTTTTGCTACCATATTTTTATTCGTCCAAGAGAAAATAATATTTATTTCCAAATGTTCTGCTTGTTGGTGCTATAATTTGAAAACTATAATCATTTGACTAGAAATATGTACATATGTGTGGTCCTTATATACATCTCTTTCAGATATTGAAATAAAGAATCATCGTAAAATATGGCCTTCAGGCTTGTGAAATCAAGACCACATAGCCAGGAAAGTGGATCTGAGTTTCGAAACTCAAATCACGAAATCCTTACGCGAAAATCACGTGTCCGTACAACTGTCACGTCACTGCCATATTTAGATAACACATATTTTAATGAACACGTGAAACATTTCTACAAGATATAACATATAGTTGTCAAGAAATTTGAAAACTATTTTTTAACAAGATGTTTGATACCTGCAATGTTTTGTCCGGAGTCACTGTATTAACTGATAGGTTTGAAATGTTTGACGGAAATTTTGGATGTCCTGCTTAGTATATCTTTCAAAACTATTTAAGAAATTATCAATTAAATTTATTGGAATATATTATTTCTATAGAAAACACATTAAGAATCTATTTATAAAATAATCCATTGCAATTTTATTTTCATAAAGTTGTTTATACTTCTAAATAATGTTACTTACTAGCAAATCACTACTTCCCAAAAAAAAAAAATGTTAATTTATAATGGTGTGCAATGCGTTGAAAAAAAACGACCACATTTTATAACGAGACAATTTTGTACACGTTCTATACAGCCATCTCTAACGTACACGAAATTGATCATAAAAATAAACTTTCTTAACTCCAGTATGGATATAGTCGCGATTTTATAAAAAAATATTACAGAAAGTTAACGGAAAGGTAAATTTTCCAAGCGAGAAGAAGTTGATACAACATCAACATAACGTAAAAGTAACGAAATTTTGGCCAGTCATATTCAAAAGAGAATTATTTTATTTTGTATTATGTAATCATTTTTATTCCTACAAACTTTCCGATTAATACTTTGTGAATTATGACACAGTTGCAATATAATTTGAAGGTCTAGCATCTTCGTTAGTTTATACTTAAGTAACGAACATAGTAATGATTTAAAAACTTTGTAATGGAAGTAAATAATTAGGTGCATATATGGAGTCATTTTACTCGAGATTAAATGTTAATATTGGCACGTTGAGGAAAATGTTTTAATTATTATTATAACAACTGCCCGTATGTACATTTAATTACAAATATATGAGTATACTCTAGCCTTTATTCAGATCCAAGACAGAGAATATATGATAGTATTGGATTACAACTTTTTAAAGAAGAGCCTTTTTTAAACTCCAATGTGAATACAGACAGGATAATATAAAAAAATGTTGACAGAAAGTTAATGCAAAGGTAACATAACGAACCGCATGTTAACTTGATCGTGAATATTCCTTAAGACAATTTCGTATACTTTAGAGCCGTCCGTAGGTCGTATAGAAAGTATACGAAAATGTGTGATTCATATATAATGTATACGTCTTATGTTCAACCAATCACGCACCACTAGAAATCAACGGGATTTTAAGCGAAGTAGTGATTAACTAGTAAATAACATGATGAGAAATTTTTCTTTAACTTGGGGAAATATGAACGTCCGTTTTATTTAGATATAAAACGTTGAAATAAATGTAATGATTTACTTCTTTTTTTTCCAGCAATTATATTACATGAGGGCGTTACGTATACAACACGAAATAAAATATTGCCATTCCGTACACGTGTGCAAGATGACGGTATTCCTTCACAAGTACGTGATGATCGTGAAACCACCTACCTTCAGTTTTAAACCTACTCGTTCAGCACTTACACGTTTCTCCTCGTGAACCGAGCTTAACGTCAGGTCGACAGCGAGGTCACTAGAGACGGAGCAAGCAGCTTATAGAAGCAGGAACGGGTAACTGAAGTAGATTGGAGAGATTTGGGAGGCTCTTAACATCAAAGTCTCGGGAGCCGACGACGGTGAAGTGAGGTGAGTATAGAGCAGCGCCGGATTGCAAGCGCGGGGAAACGGGAGATACCCGAGAAAACCCACAGACCAGCGGAATCATCCGGCACTTGTGAAAATCCGGGAGGGTCCCGGCCGGGGGTTGAACCCGGTTCACCTTAGTGGGAGGGGATCAGTCTAACCGCTCAGCCACCACGGCCCCAACAAATAAAATCAGTATCCCTTCAATCTATCTGGGTAACTAAAATTTCGTTACATTTACGTTATGTTGAAAATGGGCCAACTTCTGGCTTGGAAAATTTACCTTCGCGTCGCAATAAATACAGTGTGAACACACCGCTGCCTGACCTATACCTAAACATTACGAAACCACAAAGCGAACACAAAGAGTGGCCGATCTTCAATGTGAACAGGCCTTGGAGCTCCAAATTATTCGTACACGACTACCTGCCTGGCCAATTTCTGGGGCCTGTGCACGTGATGAAGATTCAGCTATACGCGGTTCACGGTAAAACGAGCACTTTTGAAGTCAACCTTTGGAAAATGCCACTGTCCCATATCTGCGTCTATTATAACTGACTGCAATGCTCCCAGTAATGTGAACGACAGGCAGAAAATAGTTCCATTAACTAAATTTGAGTTAAAAGTGTTAAGTAAACTTTTGTGAATTCTGAAATTATTTATTTTGCTTTTTGTTTGTTTTTTTAGTTCACATGAGTGTAAGAATTAGTGAGTTTGTGAAATATTTACTTTTGCAACAACACCACAGTTTCACTTGACCGACGGCACTTGAATAACGTGCTGATGCCCACGGAATTGCCAATGTTTCATATGGTAAAGAAATACACATTGTGCGTACAAGTATATTTTAAGCAGGGCTTTCTAAAGTGCTCAGGTTACAATGAACACCCTTTGCCTGATATTGAGTGCAGGTCTGGGAGCAGCTATCGGCAAGCGGGTAACACAGGCGGGTAAACGAGTTTCCGTGGTGTAGGTCATGCACGGAGAAGTGTCTTGCCCGGACTGGTGCGGAGAATATGCGACCAGTTTCCTCAACGTGAACGGTGACGTCACCACCAGCTGAAGCCAGCTTCACATTCACCCCGCCACTGTTTCCTGAAGCAACCTACGCACTTTCAAGAAAGTTACGCGCTTGTGTCTCCCAGGTATAGATTTGCCTTTCAAGGTATGACGGCTAACCATATTAGTGGAATTTTGGAATTTTTTTCAAAGGTCTTACACTCTTCCAGAATGTTCTGTTGCCTATATTAATGAACTCTAAGAGGAAACATTTGATGGGAAATGTTTGTTGTTAATAAACAGGCACTTAATCAAACTGCAGTTATAACTGTAGCTCACACTCATGCAATGCCAATCTGGAGTTGTTTTCTGTTTTCAAGGCTGAGAAGCATGGGAGCAGTACGAGATACATTGTTCCACGCATAAGTGCGCCGCCGCCATTATTGGCGGAACAACTGTAGCATTGTTCAAGTAGAGCCCTTTTGTATTTTGTATGCATCTGATGCATACATTTTGAGATACAGCGCTTAGAAAAGGACCGTGTTTATCTATGTTGGTGATGAAGTTGGTGATGAAGTTTTGATGTCTTTTAAATTGCTGGTTACTACAGGCGACATGCGTTTTATTATCATGTGCAGCTTGTATTAGTATCATGCGCAGCTTGTATTATTATCATGAGCAGCTTGTATTATTATCACGCGCAGATTGTATTATTATCATGCACAGATTGTATTATTATCATGCGCAGCTTGTATTATTATCATGTGCAGCATGTATTATCATGCGCAGCTTGTATTATTATCATGCGCAGCTTGTATTATTACCATGTGTAGCTTGTATTATTATCATGCGCAGCTTGTATTATTATCATGCGCAGCTTGTATTATTATCATGCGCATATTGTATTATTGTCATGCGCATATTGTATTATTATCATGCTCATATTGTGTTATTGCCATGCGCAGATTGTATTATTATCGTGCGCAGCTTGTATTATTGGCATGCGCAGCTTGCAATTTTGTCATGCGCAGCTTGTGTAATTATAATGCGCAGCTTGTATAATTATCATGCGCAGCTTGCATTATTATCATGCGTAGCTTGTATTAGTATCATGCGCAGCTTGTATTATTATCATGTGCAGCTTGTATTATTATCATGTGCAGCTTGTATTATTATCATGTTCAGCTTGTATTATTATCATGTGCAGCTTGTATTATTATCATGCGCATATTGTATTATTGTCATGCGCAGCTTGTATTATTATCATGCGCAGCTTGTATTAATTTATTTAATATTTACTCTGTACATTTTAAAACAACCTTTCGTAAAATTCCCTACCTATATACGAATACATTTGAATAGACACAGTGACCAGAACACTCGCAGTGCATTTCGCAGCGATGTATGAAGAGTAATTAAATATTAAATTTGTTAAGTTTAAAACTTTTCAAGACTAAATCTGCTGTATTTCATTCGTTTACTGTTTGCTTAATGCGCGCAAAAGTGAGTATTGGCAGATCAGTTACATGCTTACATTTTCTAACAAGTTCACGGTGTTATTTTATCGACGTACTGAGTCACCGTTTTCACGCCAATTTTAATTTTACATGTGGTAGAAGAATAAGGAAAACATAATCTTCACATGGCTTTCAGAAGTACTCAATTAAAAGCGAACAACATTTATTACTACTGACCCTCAAGCCCCTATCACATTGCCAAATTTTCGCCTTCTAATATATTTTACAATCAATTAAAAAAATTAATGTGACAATATATTTTTTTTATTCAACAAATTGGATCAAATAACATTGTATATATTTGAAAATATACCACACTCTCATATTGTTTTCTGTAAGTATAAGGTCTGAATTTTCATATAAAAATTATTTTCAAAGCGAGATACAGCTATTGTGTTTCCGTGCAGTCAACTACAGGAATAAATGTAACGAATGTTGTAACTCATTTTCACTTCTTTACTAAATTTAAATTTTCATTTATTATATATATTTCCTGTGCAATGAAATTTAATGCCTCTTAAGTTCTTAATATAAGTGTGAATTAATTACTTCAAATATTATTCATGCTCTATGAGCTTCTATGTAACTGAAGTATCATCATAACCTTATTTAGTTTCCAGCAATTGTTAGCCATATTAAAGTTTCGTGATGTTCAAAACGACCATTTATGTCACGCACATTTATAATTGTCTGAACCCGTCAAACATCAAACAAACTTTATAACCTGTCCAATTTTCAACAAATTTCATGGAAATTAGAGCTTTACAACCTTTCCAAACAAACGTGGTGGAGATAATGACTTTAATGTGACGTCAGAATTATCCGGTTTTTTTGACAAACTTTATTTGAAGCAATTTGACGGAAACATTTGACAGAGTGACAGGGCAGTTACACGATAAATGAACAACACATTTATAAATGTAATTTATTATGTCATATTTTCAAAATTGTGGTATAAAAATTTTTTTCCTTCAAAATGACCAACTTTACGCCATGCTTCAAGAAACAAAATGTCTAATTCAAACAATCTTACAATTACTCTTACAAACTGCTAAGGTGACGAAATATTCCAAGTAACTCTTTCCCTTACTACCCTATTTCGGCCGATATCTTCCTTAAAATATTGTACAGCCTAACCCATGAAAGAAGAATGTCTAGCAACACTATACCTTTATAGTTTTTAGTAAGAGAGAAAAACAGTAGTAAAGACAGTGAACGTTGTATTTATGTGCTACTATGTTTTGGATATCTCTGCAGACAAAAATATCCACTCGAATTACTGTTACTTGGCATATAGTGTTGAGAATTAATCTGTAAAATAATACTCCATAGGTGTTGTAACGTATTCGCATCGTCAGTTCACAATGTTCCCCGGCGTCATTATCACATGTGGTACAACGTCACGTATCACAAGTGATACGTGTGATACGTGTAAAGCCTTACGTATCGCTAGCAGCTAAAGTATTGCAGTGGCATTGTGACCAGAGTTTCCGACAGTAGTATCCATCTAGCACGCGGACACCGGGAGTAGTTGCATCTGGAAAAATAAACTGCAATGCTTCTTAATACTGTTCAAGTAGTACATTTCCTTCTCTACCTTTACGGGATACTTAATAGTTTCGTGACATGTTAAGGATGGTAACTTAATGAAAATAGTTAATAATTATAAATATAAAGTTCATCAAGTTTATAAAAGTTAAATATGACAGTTTAAACTAACAAACTTGATAAGCGAAAATTGCGAAAATCTATTTTAATGCACAGTTTGGAATATGTTGAAGACACAGGCATAACTTGTTGCAATTTTTATGAAATCCAACCTTTAAATCTCCTGTGCTAACTTTAGACTGTTTTGACTTTAAATTTATCTCAAAATTTTTAAGTTTTAATACGGACAAACAGCATAAATAATTTCGGAGAAATATTTGCTATATAATTCAAATGGTACGAACAATTATTTTGAGCTCTAACCAAACGTACAATTGTCGTACAATTTATAGAATTGTATGAAATAAATATAAATATAGAATTCCTATGACTCGTGTTATTCTTTTTCAAAGTGATTTTCTTCCATTACCATACTTCCTTCACACTAATATTTCATATCACAACCAAAAAAATTATTTCACATACCACAAATTAAGAAAATGGTTTTAACCTCTTGAACGCCATTGAAGTGATGCCATCCACGCCGACGACAGTATTTTAAACAGTGGACCGGCAACAGAATTCAGAAGTTATTTTTCTGACGAGCACTGCACTAGCTGGCTGTTCCAGGTAACAAGGTGGAGATGACTCTCTCCAGCGGAAGTGCTAATGATAAATATGATTCAGTTTATTGTGTTGACGTCCACGGAGCACACTCAGCGACCTGCTGAGGCGTTTCATGACTGGACGGTAATAAACCTAAGCGAGGTAACCGTCTTGGAACTGGAGTCTCTAATCAGCTGACTCGCCAGTGCCAAGGTGCGAAACATTCAGCCTGAGACAAAGTGATCACTACAATGAATGGCACTGTAAGTTCCGTGCTGACAAGACCGAGGTGACGCTCTACTGAGTAATCTCGTTATTTATGCGACTGATAAGTTTGTAGCGCCGGTGCCATTTGGAGAACTTCAGTTGAATATTGCTAAATAATGGGGTAAAAATTGTTTTCAATCATAATTAATTGTAATTCATCGTTTTATTTAAATGAAAATGTCTGTACAACAATGCACATAAACATAACATTAAAAAGCTTTTTTTTTTTAATTAATAACCATTAGAAACACATAAGTATATTTAAAATCATGATATACCCTTTCAAATTCTCGGATGCATATTATATTTGGTATTAACCCGTGTACGGGTAATCGAATGATTTATTAACGTTGGGAAATGTAAAGTAATTTTCGCATATTATTTTTAATTGAATTAACAAGTCATTGACAAATTATTAAAATTTAAATTCCGTTATTATGTTGTTAGCTTAATCAGAATATGAAACTGATATGACCAGAAGTTACAATTTATTAAGAATCTAAAAATTTATCAGTACAATTTCAAACATCCTTTTTGAGAAGGAAAATGAAAGTGAAACTTCATTTTACGCCTGGAAATCCGCTTATTTAAATAATTTTCATGTGATTATTGAAAATGTAATATTTGGATTATACGTTTTACTTTGCGTAAGAGTTGTCTATCTCGTAAAAGTGAAATATTTAACTATGTAATAAAAGCAGAAATATTTTTAATAATGTTTCCGGATAGTTAATACGTGCGTTTTCTCAGGAAATAAAAACAGCTGTAGTATTCCGATAGAAACATTTGTTACATTTTCGTAACGCACGCCACTTCTGTGAGGCTTCACTATACTTGTCTGGTATAATGCTACTATAAAAAATAGTTACTACATTTCAAACTAGTTCATTGCAGGTTTAACTTGTAGTTCACTGAAGCGAGATGTAAACGCTTATTACAGTAATTTTGTTACATTTTTCGTCTTTAAGACGCTATTTTGGAAACATTTTTCGGCGACTTCTCTGTGCAATGATTGTGAAAACGGGAAACTATTTACTAAGAGAAATTTATTTTCTCAACCTTCCATTGTTAAGATAGGAACCCGCTGTGTAGTGTAGCTGCAGCGCAGATATACCAGCGCGTTCTAACTATAGTATAACAAGTTTCATCAATACAAATGTTTACAATAGATGATGTCTAGGCTCTGAATTTACGTGAGACGTGCTGTAGTTCATCTCACGGCCACCAGTTGCTTCTTGTTGCAAGAAACGGCTTACTAGTCACGCTAAGTGCAGTTAAGACTCAGTGTCTCGGCACTAATGTCACGTTAGACATTTNGCAAGAAACGGCTTACTAGTCACGCTAAGTGCAGTTAAGACTCAGTGTCTCGGCACTAATGTCACGTTAGACATTCATGGCGGCGTGTTGGATTCGTTTCAGTTACCCTATTAAAAAAATTAACTGAAGTTTCAACGTCAAAAAATTTACGTTGATGACATTTAGGAAAATTAGGCCCACCATACCAAACTGTTGAGAAATCTTGTCGATGGAGAAAGAAGAGTCGTAAAGGGCATTTGTGAAAATGTTATTTTATTTCAGTTTTTTTGAAAAAAAATTTCAAGATATTGTATTTTTAGCTTGTACTCGAAAACAAGTAAAATCGCAATATGCATATGAGGATGGTGATATTTTACAATCATGCAGTTTAAAACACTGAATGTTTTTGACAAATATGAAGATCGGGAAACATCAACNAATGTTTTTGACAAATATGAAGATCGGGAAACATCAACAAGCAGAATATATTTGCTGAAACTATAACTACTATAAATTTGATAAAATGTTTGTAATATTCATACAATCAATCTTACGTTGACCGTAAATAATTACGCTGAATATTTATTTATGACTTATTACTCGAGAACTCATATAACGGTTGGTTTTATCTGAAAAGTATATGTGATGGGTAGGAATGCGAGAGATCTCAGTACGCGACTGAACTACGTCAATTCGTCGGCGGATTCAGAGCACATCTCAGATGATAATCTGATATAAAACATATTTAACGTTTGCTGGAACTCCGTGTGTTTGTTAGTGAGAGTATAATGTCTCACTGCGTCTGTGAACAAGTGGCTATGAGTTCTGCATCTTGCACTGGGCAGCTGATAAGCTGATAACTCATTGTATCACGGCTCATTATTCACAGAAGCTAATACCTTCCCTATTACAGACTCCATAATTGCCTACCTGATATATTCATGGATCCATTTACACTGTTAAGAATATTATTCAAAGTTTTATGTAGACCTATTGTTTTAATTTTTTTATGTTACAATTCTTTTGGCGCGTTCAGGGTAAAAGTTTAGTGTGCAACGGAAGTTGCGCGCGCACAGTGTAACAAAATTCCTGTCACTTGCACCATCCCCTATGACCCAACGCGCATGCGCGTATCGTCTAGCTATATACAAACGCAAGGTACACGACATAGCACGCGGTTGTATTTAAAACCGACAGAAAATCAGTTCATGTAATAAGCAAATTGAAAAACATTTCATCTGTATAGTTTGAATTCAATTATGGTATGGGACAAGATGAGAATGAATATAAGCGTGAAATGGTAACATACGTAATAACATTTTATTTTAGTCACGCCAAATAAGTATAACTTCTAACGCGCGTACATAAATACACGCACCTTGTTTTTTAAGTGCAATAAATAGATTTAGTTTAGAAAGTGTTCTTTATTAGATGGGAATTTTAGTTTTTGTACGTCCATCTAACTTTCCGTCACTATCTTCATCACGAGAAATTGCAGAACTCTCAAGCGGGAAACGGTGGTAATACCTCTAATGGGCAANATCTTCATCACGAGAAATTGCAGAACTCTCAAGCGGGAAACGGTGGTAATACCTCTAATGGGCAAACCAAACACAAGAATGTTATTTTCCGTTAGAAGTGAGAGTACGTTTTCTCTGGAGGTGACAACTTCGTGCGTTTACGCCACCTCTTTGACCTACACTTGATAAGCAAATACCATGTTACCTTTACAGGTCGAGTCTTGATTTGAACGCTTGAATAAGGCCCATCATTAAACTAGACACGAACCGGCTACATAATTCTAAACAAGAACCCCTAAATATCGGTGACAGCACTTTCACTTTCTTGAACTACGATGCTGTAGCTTATTTTGCAAGTGTAGGCTGCAAAAGTTTTAATTAATTTAAATTGACATTAAAATCAGTTTTACATTAACTTTGTAAGATTCTGAAATTATTATTGCTTTTCTTACAAAATTAGTTTTTTTNTAAAATCAGTTTTACATTAACTTTGTAAGATTCTGAAATTATTATTGCTTTTCTTACAAAATTAGTTTTTTTAGGCACGTTATGATGAATAAAAGATTAAACTGTGAAAGAATCTTAACATTCATAATATTTTCCTTGAGTTAAATTACACGTTTTAAGTAAACTGAGTATATTCGACAAACATACTACGCATTAAATATATTAACATTTTAAATTACGAATAATTTTAACATGTACTTTTCATGCCTATTTAAAGGCACCAGGAAGAAAATATCATTCATGTAATAAATGTTGTGAAATATTTTAATTACTATTTCAAATTATTACAAATATGAAACAAAGCGTTCTATATACCTCTAACCGTCTAACGGTTTTCTCTCCGTATGTACGCAAGAAAAATGGCAAATAAACAATATTTAATACATTGTCCTAAAATATAATTTCTCATAATTGAATATATTATTTAAGTTAAAATTAGTTGTGCGAGGTAAGTGAAGCCTCTCCCGCACTGATAGACCTACAGTTTGTCTACCAAAATAAGCACCTTCTACGGTATACTGAGTATTCGTACGTAACCAGATGTAACTACACACATTTATCTGATGCTGATGATAAGTAACATCACGATTATCGTGTTACTCTGTGAAATTTAAATAAAGAACTATAAAAATAATTGATTTATATACATATTTCCGCTAAATTAATGACTAAAAAACACCGATACATTTTTTAACCCCCTGCCTACGTTGCAGTGAGTAGGCCGGTACATTTAATGACGAAGTATGTGGAGAAAGGTGTCAGTTATGTTTATTCAAAGGCTGACTTCTCAAGTGTGCACTTAGCACGGAGCACTGGAACGGAACTGCTATTCCGAGCACGCCCACTCAGCTCGGAGCAGAGTCAAGGCCAGCCACTTTCATTCTGTCCGAGGCGAGATTACTGATCGCCCCGTGCCGCCAGGAATAAGAAGGGGGAAGGTCAGTTGCCGCGTTCAGCCTGCGTGATCGTATCCTGTTAGCGGGGAATTTTACTTAGCGAGGGGGAAGGTTGTCGCCTTGTTTTCACAGCCACAGGTCGCACGTTGGTCAGTTTCAAGTTCCGGTACATTAGGGAACGTTAGATGCACTGATGATTACAATATGCTTTCTGTGACTTTTCACAACGAAAGAGTGATAATATTCCGTCTTCACTGGATCTTGGTGAATGTAGTAATGCCAAACAGCTGTTATAGAGACCATCTTGAACTATAAATGAGCGAAAGGAAAATATTTCTTATTTCTATGTCTTACTATTGATTTATTACATACTAAAACTACACTATTACCACACTCTTACTTCGCTATGTGTGTCCATCACCAAATTGTGGACGGTATTGCAAATGGAAATTTTGTAAAGATGAACAATTAGTTTTATTTATAGACAGTTTCTCTTTTGGGAAAAAAATTTGAGGCGGTAAAAACTAGTACAAATAACAGATAAGATAGTTTTCACTAGTAATATATCCCGGTGTTTATACACGGCAAAAACAGTAACTAACAAGACAATGTTTCGTGGTCATAAGATTCTAAATAAATTTGCAATACAAATATTTAGTTCCAATAAATAGCAAATTTTGAAAAGATTTAAAATTGCATTATAATATTTAAATAGTCTAAGACAATCTTCCTGCTTCCGTNATTACAATATGCTTTCTGTGACTTTTCACAACGAAAGAGTGATAATATTCCGTCTTACTGGATCTTGGTGCATGTAGTAATGCCAAACAGCTGTTATAGAGACCATCTTTAACCATAAATGAGCGAAAGGAAAATATTTCTTATTTCTATGTCTTACTATTGATTTATTACATACTAAAACTACACTATTACCACACTCTTACTTCGCTATGTGTGTCCATCACCAAATTGTGGACGGTATTGCAAATGGAAATTTCGTAAACATGAACAATTAATTTTATTTGTATACAGTTTCTCTTTTAGGAAACAAATTTGAGGCAATAAAAACTGATACAAATAACAGATAAGATAGTTTTCACTAGAAATATATCCCGGTGTTTATACACGGCAAAAACAGTAACTAACAAGACAATGTTTCGTGGTCATAAGATTCTAAATAAATTTGCAATACAAATATTTAGTTCCAATAAAGAGCAAATTTTGAAAAGATTTAAAATTGCATTATAATATTTAAATAGTCTAAGACAATCTTCCTGCTTCCGTATTGCACGCTAACAGTTAGTCATATAAATATGTTTTCAAGTTAAAAAGCCAAATCTAAAGTCACTAGGTTCGTGGCGAAAAAAAATTATACAATATTAATGCTTCGGCAAAGCAATTTGTAAAGATTTTCATAAAACACCAAACCTAATGTTTGGTAAACTGCGTTTTTCAACAAAATTACGATTTTATTTATAGTATGTTCGTATATGTGTGTGTATGTATACGTACTATATAAACAAATATTTATTTATTACCTTTATTTGAATAAGGCGATTCAAGAAATAAACGCATCAGATATGCATTTCATACGTGTGTGTCCAACAAATAAATGCTTACAAGATGTAGCATATATCAGGGCTTGAGGTGCGAAAACGGGTTATATTTATAATTATTAAATCTTATTTTATCAATAATAATTTAATTATAATTACAAGCAATTAGATATATAACGACACATAATATAACAACAGAAATAACTCGTGAAATTTCTGTTTTTCAAGAATTTCTGAGTCAGTTTCCCATACGTAATTCATAACAATCTTTACGGATCTATATTAGTTAACATTTTGGCAACTATACATGGATTAATAAGAAGTCTTTCAATCTTCAACTGGAAAAGATTGTACTTATTTACGCTTTAGAATTTTTGCAGATCACTATTTCGAAAAACTAACTTACACCACTTACAGCGTGGTTACAAAAAAAATTATTTGCATTATATATGAGCAGAGACATTTTATTACTATTTTAAACTACTACTTTCCTTTACATTTCCATTTGTTCATATTAAACGTTTAATGGGCTGCTGATGATTTAATTTTCCTGGGCGTTATTTCTGTTTCATGGGCAATGGCTGCCGTTGCTATTGCCGTGGGTTTGCCCGCACCGTTAGGCCAACACCATGCGTACATATATACATATATCGGCCGCACGGTAACACCACCAACCTCGTCACTGAGAGGGCGAGAGGCTCGTGTGAGCGGAGTGGGGGAGTGTCTCCTCGGCTCTGACATACTCGACGTCAGCCGTGCTGGCGCTGGGCGGAGCACGTCATTAAGCAATCAGTGAGAAGCTCAGTGCGACAGTCGATGGCAAAGTCCATGCCAGGTGAAACTGCACGCTGTGCGCGGTTGTAAGTGACCTTGACTTCGCGCGCCCCACTCGTGTGTTTCCTACGGCGATGTTACTTAAGAGATTTACATTCGTTAATACACCACAATGTAAATCTAAGACAGTTCATATATTTTCAAATTCCAACACATTGTTTGACACGTAGGAACCACTCGGCCTCCCAGTTGCAGAGAGTCTCACAGAGAAGATCCTCATCACTATAGGGGCATAGCCTGCGGGAGACGCCCGGGTACAAACATCTGAGATACATCAACTAGCCCCACAAACTAACACTTCAGATGAACAGACAACAGGCCTAGGTCTTGTGCAGTTCAGCACCCCCCCCCCCCNGAGATCCGGACGTCTCTCGACGTCGAGGCGTTGAGAGCCGACGAGGGTGAAGCGAGGTGAGGATGGAGCAGCGCCGGAATGTAAGGCTGGGGATAATGAACAGCAGCATCGTTCGGACTATTCCCACATGCGAAAATTCCCTCCTGGGAATCGAATCCGGCTTGCCTAGGTGGGAGGCGTGTAGTCTGACCACTACACCACCGCGGCCCCATGAAGTCATAGAGAATGACGTTTCACGAAGCTAATTTCAACAGGTGTGGTTGCCGGCAGTCATTCTGTGATCGCTTGGCCACATATATCGTCGCTTGGCGAGCCGAGTGGTAAAATGCATGTGAGACAACGGGTACTAACAAAATCACTATACAAAATAAGAGAAGGAAAAAAATAACACAGTCTTGACGATGAATGACTGTAGGAAAACAAAATATAATTTTAATTTTTTGAGCGAATGTAACATATCTTGCGAATCGGTTTTCCAAATATACAACTCGTGATCTCCAATAACGTAAAATTAACACTACTTTACCTTATAACAGAAATACATTTTCGTATATAATCCTATATTAAAAAAAAATTTCAAAGCTCCTTTTGTTATGCAAAGTGTACAGAACTTTGTGAAGTACGCACTACTCACATAGCATGTGTTGAGGAACGGCTCGAAACGAACTATGACCAGTTCTCAAATTAATTACGTAATTAAACTCCGTCAAATTGCGCTGTGGAACATGTAAACGGAAATAGCGATAACTTAATACATAAGTTGTCTAATCATTTTTTTATAACATCTTCATTTGCGCACGCATGATACGAGTAACAAGTCTGAAAATGTTAATTTTGCGTTATTTCTATGTAGATATTTTTCAAATCTTAACTGTGCCCACAATGTGTTTAAGAATATCATGTCTTTGCTTAGGCGCGATGCAGTGCCACGAAAAGTGATTTATTTTGTGTTATAGAAAAGGCTCGTATATGCGCGTGTGTTTGCATTTATAAATATGTGGTAATAACCTCCCTTGTCAATTAATTAACATCTATTATCTCTAAACAGACTTTCGTTTGGAATTGTTCAAACTTCAGTTTTTTAGTATTCTAACACGCATGCTCACACACAAGTAAAATTATAATGCCAACTTCGCGTATAATTCAATAAACTACTACAATGCTGCATCAAAAAATGCTACNACGTATAATTCAATAAACTACTACAATGCTGCATCAAAAAATGCTACGACACAATAAACGGTCCAGACGGGAGTTCACAAGACGGAAAACAAATACAGACACCGAAAGACAATATAAAGTTTAACAATGTAAATGGTGGGCATTGAGTTACCTTTAGCTTATAATGAAATTTGTTCAGCTTCCTAATTAACTTAAGTCTTTGAAATATGTTGGCAATAAACTGCGGCCACAGAGTAGTGAGAAAGACAATATAAAGTTTAACAATGTAAATGGTGGGCATTGAGTTACCTTTAGCTTAAAATGAAATTTGTTCAGCTTCCTAATTAACTTAAGTCTTTGAAATATGTTGGCAATAAACTGCGGCCACAGAGTAGTGAGAAAGACAATATAAAGTTTAACAATGTAAATGGTGGGCATTGAGTTACCTTTAGCTTAAAATGAAATTTGTTCAGCTTCCTAATTAACTTAAGTCTTTGAAATATGTTGGCAATAAACTGCGGCCACAGAGTAGTGAAGAATACAAAAGTGAAACCGCCGCTTATCCCGCTAACTCTAGCCGCGAACGCCAGCAAAATGACGTCACTGGCCATAAACATGCAGGAAGGCCGTTCGCCAATCAACGCCTGGTAGCTTACTCGCCATCTGGCAGCCCAGCCAATGGGGAACGTTTCACAACACGCAGTAGCCAATCAAACACAAAGCCCGCTGAAGGAACGTGGCGCAGCCAATCAGAGAGCGGGTTCTCCCGCATCAAAGGAACCACCACGTCTCGCGTACTTGTGCCCCGTGCGCTACCAAAGCCTGAAGATAACGACAAAGAGAAATAACGTAACGAGCTCCGCGCGAACTTCATTGTGAATCAGCCTTAACACAGCTGACTCAGTAGCTTCAAAAAGAAAAAAAAAACCAGTCATCTTTGTCATCTTCTTTTTACAAGCAACAAACATCGTCAAAGGTGAAGGCCGAAATACCGGAAAGTTTACCAATTTGGCGCAGCGCAATTCTACTTTCATTTTATATTCTGAAGAGCTACGGTCATTCGTACATGTACATATATATACGCATATATGTTCATATATCTGTATATACATACATGTATGTGCATATAAAGTTTTCGAAATATGGCAATCAATCTCAAAAATGAATTTTCTCGTTCCGAAGAGATTGTTGATTAAAATCCTCCAGTAAGTAAAATATTTAATTATTTACTTACGGTTATGACAACGGGTGAAGGTCTCATTTACGACGGCGAAGTAAGCGAAAGCATCTTGTATTAAGGGACCTTCCCATTCAACTGGAGTGATTCAGAACAATCCACGGAGAAGGTAAATGAGAATGACAGGAGCAGGAGCCGAGACAGGGCCTTCCTAATGATAATCCAGTTCGTTGATCCACTTAGCTGAGTCGTTAGGCACTGGGTTGACGCATTCAGACCCAATACACAACCCAGAAGGTTAACTTTGGTCGGCGCTGTCCATTGCGAGGTTCAGTGACAACGATCTTCCCGGTGGGTAACCAAATATAATCCATTCGCGGTTTCTTCACAATTTTTCAATCAAACCTTTTAAAAATCACCTCCTGTACGAGGTGGTTTGTTGCTTCCTAAATATGCCATGTGTCACAGGAGTTTTATGCTTGTGTTAACATAAATGTACCTAATTTATAGTTGCATTGAATTCAACTCATATTTTATCCATAAATTATGATATTTAATTTATAATTAATATGAAGAAATACGGGGAGAAAAAAGATGTGTAGGTAATGCATAGTAAGAATTAGTTCTAATGAAAAACATTTATTACACTGAGTGCGCACGAATTCCGTGCATTGTCCCTTCGGTGTAATTTTCTAGACTCGGTCAAGCTTTGTTTGAACGGGACGGAGGAATATCCAGAAAGTAGAACTTAAGCAGGGCTTTAGAGAAGTTGGAAGTAACTAGATTATGATTACTACTCCAGCATAACACATTCTCTACAGTTCATTGGTGAAATTAAGAAACAAGTGCTATTTTGTGTTATGTGCAGCACACATAACAAATGGGCCTGCCTGTGTCTGGCCTATGGCCGTAGGGTTTACGTGAACACGTCTAATTTAGCAGGTAATTTTTTTTTGAGAGATGACAATGAAAGGAAAGTAACGAAAAATATGTTTCGCTTGCATGGCTTAATCGACAAGTCTGAAGATGATCTTTCGTTTGGCGCCAAAATCAGTGCGCTGGCACATCAGAGTTGCGAGATACACTCCCCGGAAGTTTTCTGCTACGTACAAAAAGGCCGGGAATCACCGCGGGTCCCCACCCACACCTCGAACATGCGCGGCGCCGACTCTAGATTGTGCTAGCATCGTATGTCTACACCCGNCCGCGGGTCCCCACCCACACCTCGAACATGCGCGGCGCCGACTCTAGATTGTGCTAGCATCGTATGTCTACACCCGATCTAACGAAACCACACTCATTTCAATAGTTTTATTAGACACGAGAATTGATGATGTTGGAATTGATCAGCCGGCAAGCGTTGAATCGCCGCATCCGTCACGATATCCCATTTGTCGGTTCATTTTGAAGACGCGTTCACGTCGAAACCTTTTATTTGCATCACTGTAAACCATAAATTANATCCCATTTGTCGGTTCATTTTGAAGACGCGTTCACGTCGAAACCTTTTATTTGCATCACTGTAAACCATAAATTAAAGTGTGTATAAAAGTGTTAATGCCCCCGCCTACCTGGCGCCTACTGGGTTGCAGAGTATTCGGAATCCTGGTTTTTGACGAAACTACTAAACGTGACCCCAGTACGTTTACCCACTAGAAGACATAATACTTTAAAGTTACCACGTATGCTGTAAATATTATTTTAGAGCCCTCCAATATATTTAAGAATGGCTTTTTCAGACTGCCGTATCTTAAAACGNGTCTTTGCTTAGGCGCGATGCAGTGCCACGAAAAGTGATTTATTTTGTGTTATAGAAAAGGCTCGTATATGCGCGCGTGTTTGCATTTATAAATATGTGGTAATAACCTCCCTTGTCAATTAATTTACATCTATTATCTCTAAACAGACTTTCGTTTGGAATTGTTCAAACTTCAGTTTTTTAGTATTCTAACACGCATGCTCACACACAAGTAAAATTATAATGCCAACTTCGCGTATAATTCAATAAACTACTACAATGCTGCATCAAAAAATGCTACGACACAATAAACGGTCCAGACGGGAGTTTACAAGACGGAAAACAAATACAGAAACCGAAAGACAATATAAAGTTTAACAATGTAAATGGTGGGCATTGAGTTACCTTTAGCTTAAAATGAAATTTGTTCAGCTTCCTAGTTACTTCANCCACAGAGTAGTGAGAAAGACAATATAAAGTTTAACAATGTAAATGGTGGGCATTGAGTTACCTTTAGCTTAAAATGAAATTTGTTCAGCTTCCTAATTAACTTAAGTCTTTGAAATATGTTGGCAATAAACTGCGGCCACAGAGTAGTGAAGAATACAAAAGTGAAACCGCCGCTTATCCCGCTAACTCTAGCCGCGAACGCCAGCAAAATGACGTCACTGGCCATAAACATGCAGGAAGGCCGTTCGCCAATCAACGCCTGGTAGCTTACTCGCCATCTGGCAGCCCAGCCAATGGGGAACGTTTCACAACACGCAGTAGCCAATCAAACACAAAGCCCGCTGAAGGAACGTGGCGCAGCCAATCAGAGAGCGGGTTCTCCCGCATCAAAGGAACCACCACGTCTCGCGTACTTGTGCCACGTCGCTACCAAAGCCTGAAGATAACGACAAAGAGAAATAACGTAACGAGCTCCGCGCGAACTTCATTGTGAATCAGCCTTAACACAGCTGACTCAGTAGCTCCAAAAAGAAAAAAAACCAGTCATCTTTGTCATCTTCTTTTTACAAGCAACAAACATCGTCAAAGGTGAAGGCCGAAATACCGGAAAGTTTACCAATTTGGCGCAGCGTAATTCTACTTTCATTTTATATTATGAAGAGCTACGGTCATTCGTACATGTACATATATATGCATATACGCATGTATATGTTCATATATATACATATACATATATGTGCATATAAAGTTTTTGAAATAAGGCAACCAATCTCAAAAATGCACTTTTCTCGTACCGAAGAGATTGTTTATTAAAATCCTCCAGTAAGTAAAATATTTAATTATTTACTTACGGTTATGACAACAGGTGAAGGTCTCATTTACGACGGCGAAGTAAGGGACCTTGTATTAAGGGACCTTCCCATTCAACTGGAGTGATTCAGAACAATCCACGGAGAATGTAAATGAGAATGACAGGAGCAGGAGCCGAGACATGATCTTCCTAATGATAATCCAGTTCATTAGCGCCGCGTCACTTAGCTGAGTGGTTAGGCACTGGGTTGACGCATTCAGACCCAATACACAACCCAGAAGGTTAACTTTGGTCGGCGCTGTCCATTGCGAGGTTCAGTGACAATGATCTTCCCGGTGGGTAACCAAATATAATCCATTCGCGGTTTCTTCACAATTTTTTAATCAAACCTTTGAAAAATCACCTCCTGTACGAGGTGGTTTGTTATTTCCTAAATTTTTCATTTATCGAAGGAGTTTTATACTTGTGTTAATTTAAATGTACCTAATTTATAGTTAAATTGAATTGAACTTATATTTAATATATAAATTATCATATTTAATTTACAATTAATATGAACAAAAACGGGGAGAAAAAAGACGTGTAGGTAATGAATAGAAAGAATTAGTTATAATGAAAAACATTTATTACACTGAGTGCGCACGAATTCCGTGCATTGTCCGTTCGGTGTAATTTTCTAGACTCGGTCAATCTTTGTTTGCACGGGACGGAGGAATATCCAGAAAGTAGAACTTAAGCAGGGCTTTAGAGAAGTTGGAAGTAACTGCTCTAGATTATGATTACTACTCCAGCATAACACAGAGTCTACAGTTAATTGGTGAAATTAAGAAACAAGTGCTATTTTGTCTTATGTGCAGCACACATAACAAATGGGCGTGCCTGTGTCTGGCATATGGCCGTAGGGTTTACGTGAAAACGTCTAATTTAGCAGGTAATTTTTTTTTTAGAGATGACGATGAAAGGAAAGTAACGAAACATATGTTTCGCTTGCATGGCCTAATCGACAGGTCAAAAGATGATCTTAAATTTGGCGCCCTAATCAGTGCGCCAGCACATCGGAGTCGCGAGATACACTCCCCGGAAGTCTTCTGCTACGTACAAAATGGCCGGGAATCGCCGCGGGTCCCCACCCACACCTCGAACATGCGCGGCGCCGACTCTAGATTGTGCTAGCATCGTATGTCTACACCCGATCTAACGAAACCACACTCATATCAATAGTTTTATTAGACACGAGAATTTATGATGTTGGAATTGATCAGCCGGCAAGCGTTGAATCGCCGCATCCATCACGGTATCCCATTTGTCGGTTCATTTTGAAGACGCGTTCACGTCGAAACCTTTTATTTGCATCACTGTAAACCATAAATTCAAGTGTGTATAAAAGTGTTAATGCCCCCGCCTACCTGGCGCCTACTGTGTTGCAGAGTGTTCGGAATCCTGGTTTTTGACGAAACTACTAAACGCGACCCCAGTACGTTTACCCGCTAAAAGACATAATACTTTAAAGTTACCACGTATGCTGTAAATATTATTTTAGAGCCCTCCAATATATTTAAGAATGGCTTTTTCAGACTGCCGTATCTTAAAACGTACTAGCCGGACACGAACCAAACAACGATAGCAGCCTGCATTGAACTTCGCTACAGACTTTTCATAAATAAAATAACAGGGTCACCGCTTAAAGACTCATAGGAAGACGTAGCACAACGAGAACACTGCACGCCAGTTCAGAGCCTAGCGCTTAGCGGCGACGGCGCACTTCATGCGCGTGGCAGCATCGCCCTTATCGCTTCCACGCATCTCGGCCTCAAACGCAGCGGAAGGTATACGGGAGCCTTAATAAGTGGTTGTTAATCGTGGCACGTACCTGAGTCGGAGTTGAAGGCCTGGTGTCGTCGGTACCGCGGTGGACACGACACTGTCTGCGCCAGAGAGCTGGCGGGAACTGCAGTCCGCTCCCAGACACTGCCGAGTAAATACCAGCCCCTTCCCCTGCTGTAGCCCCTGGCGGGCAGGCAATACTCTCCGCAGTCCTGCCACACACTTGGCGCTCCCCTCCAGGTGCAGCACGTGCCATCGCCGCAGGGGGACGCCTCACACATAACACAGCGTGTTTCCTGCGATAACACATCCTGTCTACTGTTGCATCGCGAGTCATTGTAGCCCGCGACTACTTGAACTTCATCGCCGCCCGGCTTAACGCGCGGCTCCTCCTCTCTTGCACAATACTTCGTAGTGTCATCATCTCAGTTTCACAGGTATTATGGAAAATGTTCGATACAAGCAAATTTACAATTTACTAATGGTTTAATATATCTTATTTATATCTAGTTTACACTGTGTGTTACTTGCAGCTTGAAAAAAGGCAAGAACTTATTGATAAAGTAGAATTATATTCTCGACATTTTACAACTAGCAAATAACACAAATATTGCACAAAAATATTACACAACTCAAAAAATGTAAATTTTCTACAATCGTACATTTTCAGACATTAATATAGATCATCAATTATGACGTCAAAAAGAAGAATTTCTGCAAAGGGGTGAAGCCCAGCCTTACGTAATATATAATTTTCCTCCCATTTCGTAAGAAATATCTGCCGAAACCGAACGTTCATCTGTCATTTTGAAACTTACCGACTCCCACGACATTTGGTGAAAAATTATTTACACTGAAACATATTCTCAAAAAAATTCACACTATATACACACATATATAACATTGTATGCTTTTGGCAGTCACATATTATTTTCTGAACATGCATGTTTAGATAAAATTAACTAATTGTTACCAGTAACATCCGTACTTTTTTGTTATTTTTAATCTACTTCATTCAGTTGATGCAATTCAATATTAATATTTAAATCTAATTCAATGCAACTATAAAGCGACATACAACTTACCATTTTCAGCTAGGTATGTAATAGAAAATCTTAATAAATTTCCCTTTCATGCTAAAACTGATTCAGTAAAATTAACACTTTTCAGAGAGAAGTATACATTTATTACGTTTACATTTTATCGTCCAAATTTCCACTAAGTACTGACGGTTATACATACACGTACTTAAGGTCAGTAATGACGTATTATAATATACATATCTGCAAATAAATGTTTAAAACAAACGGTTGATTCCATATGTTAAAATTAGTAAATTGGAACTGTATGAATTTACATAGAGCCTAAGAATATTTCTTATCACCTATTCGTGATTTCTTCACACTTCTTGTATCAAAAATTAACAAAATCACCCCACGTAGGACGTATTTAGTAGTTTCCTAAACATGCCACTTACTACAACCGTTTTATACTTTGGTTAACCAGAAAAGTACCTTACTTTTTGGTTACATTGAACTTTTACTTATATTTTAAATATAAATTATATTATTTAATCTTAAATTAATATGAATAAAGCAGGAAGAGAAAAGTTATGTTGGTAATACCTACTAAGAAATAGTTATTATGTAAAATATTATTAAACTGAGCGCGCACGAACTTGCTGTGCTGCACATTTAATGTACTTTTCTGTACTAGATTAAGCTTTGCATGCATTAGGTGGAGGGATATCGTGGAAGTAGAACTTGAGCAGGGCATCAGAAAAGTTGGAACTTACCATGAATGAAATATATATTTTATTGCATGTTGTTATTTTTTGTTAGAGTAAAACAATGTGCGATTTTAACAGTTTTAGAATTATTTATTTTTAAATCTTTCGACCATCGGATTATAGTTCTTAATTGTATTTTAATTAAAATATTAAGTGATTTTCACGTTCTTTAAATTTAGTCGTGACCTTATGTAATATTAGTAGGTTTATGTGAATTCTTAGCCTGATATTACGTTCGTTAAAATGACACGATATAAACATGATGATCTAACACGTGGTTATGTTCAATAGTTTACATTTGTCATAACACTTAAACCCATTACCATTTTAGTGATCCAGAAAATTGCGCTGGCTACAAAATTTTAGAAAACTATGTTGCAAAAAATTATAAAAACATGAAAGGCTCTTATAGTAACATACAAACTGATATTACATTTAAGACTTTTATAATGACATACAAACTGATAATACATGAAAGGCTCTTATATTACAATCAAACTGATAATACACAAAATGCTCTTATAATAACATACAAGTGATAATACGTTAAAGGCTGTTATATTAACATATAAACTGATAATACACGAAATGCTCTTATAATAACATACAAACTGATAATACACGACAGGATCTTACAATAATATACAAATGATAATACTTTAAAGGCTCTTATATTAACATACGAACTGATAATACATGAAATTCTCTTTTAATAACATACAAACTGATAATACATGAAAGGCTCTGATATTTACATTCAAATGATAATACATTAAAGGCTCTTATAATAACAAACAAACTGATATTACATGAAAGGCTATTATATTAACATACAAACTGAGAATACACGAAATGCACTTATAATAACATACAAACTGATAATACACGAAATGCTCTTATATTACAATCAAACTGATAATACACGAAATGCTCTTATAATAACATACTAACTGATAATACACGAAAGGCTCTTATAATAACACACAAATGATAATACAGTAAGGCTGTTATAATAACATAGAAACTGATAGTACATGAAAGGCTCTTTTAATAATACAAACTGATAATTTAACGAAGACTGCTACTGGGCATTATGACAACATTCAAATTGTCTGTGGTTGTTAAAAATAAAATAATGTTTCAATTGGTCATATTAACAAGGTATGGACATGGACGTCACTTGCAGTAAGTGTCGCGGTCGGATGCTGAACATACTTCAGGAACGACGGCCAAGTCTGAAAGCACTTTCGGTTTTGTCTTGCCCCCGAATATTTCAGACATTCCGTTTTCGTTCTCAGTAACACAGTTAATTCGTGTGCTGTTTCGTCACGTAGACAACAGTGAGATATCATATATTTTACATTGTCGTTTAATTGATTGATTTTACTTTTTACACGCGGTACAGAATTTATTTTCAATTTGCTTTTCCCTTACTGAGATTATCCGAACCATGCACAAATAAACATAACCACATGTTATTTTATGTATGTATTATTATAACGCACCCCATACTGAGATGTATGTTAAACATGAAAGCACATATATGTTAGTTTACATGAATACTGGGATTCCGTGTACTGAGTAGCGGTAAAATTTAAAACAAATCTTTACTCTTACAGATATTATAATTAAATATTAACACCTCACCTAATATTGCCAGAAAACCATTCAGAAAGCCAAAACACAAGATAAAAAAAGAAGTAGACAAATGACCTAATCCCAATGGTTTCAGTGTAACTCTCTTCACTTTAGGTCTAAAATAGTTGTCGACATTTCTTACATCATCTGCATACCACTTAACAAATAAGCCACCTTCAAACAGTCTCTCTAAATAAATGTCCAACATTTGTTTAAAAGGAGAGAGTTCAGGAAACTGATACACTTCTCTACAGACTAATACATATTCAGATATTATATGTAACAATGGAAACCCGTTAGAATTGTACTCGTTGGAGTAGAGCAACAGCTTGGCTAGCCTATCGGAATGTATAAGGGAGGAATTCCTATAACCAATCACGTTAACCAAAGCCTCAGTGCTATCATTTACCATAACAAGAGAAAACAACATTTTTTCCATAACTGGATCTTCTAAATCCACTTGTTCAGATATGTCATGCTTATTGATATTGTCATATTCGCAGAACACAGTGTAGCCCACTCTAACAAGTTCCTCTAGAGTGTCTATATCAGGGTAGAAGTGCGGTGTGGTCAGGTAGCCCGCTAGTCCACTGATATAAGCACTGCTCATTATCAAGCTTAGGATCAAACAACAAGCGACAATCACTCTGTGCTGGGTCTTGTAGACACGCATTCTACAAGAGCCACTTGAGAATATTCTAAAAACCTCCATAAAAACAGGGGCATGTGATAATGGACTGACATTTATCAACATCAACGCAAGTGACGAACATCCAATAGTAAAAATATAAAAAACCCAAGTGGATTTTTGGAACGGGAGAACTACATTCAAGTACTGAGGTATGCGGGGGGCTTTGGAAACTATGATAACAAGGCAGGATTGTCCGTGACCATAAGTGGATGTCATCTGATTGAATTTGTTTTTCACAAATATCGATCCAAGTATATCCGACTTCTTTCTTCCAAGGCAAGTTAAATTTCTACAGATTTTAAGGGTGGCGTTCATCCTTGAAAATATCGTTCTGATTGGATTTTCTTCATAGTTTGAGCTAAGTCTTTTTGGAACATCATTTGATGTCCAGTCGTTTAAAGAAGATGTTACCAAATTTAATATTTTATACCCCATCATATCAATTAATTTATGAGATAAACGGACATCGTTTGTGATATCAACCTCTGAGAATTCACCCAAATTATTATCAGCAAATTGATGAAACTTTAGAACTCTGATTCCTTCTTTGCTGTCGTGCTTTATGCCTGAAGTGAAGGAATCCATCTTCCAGTATCTTATGACCACAACGTTCAGAATACGAAAGTCTTCCCAGATTCTGTAAACTTGTCTCTTCAGTAAAGTTGGACTTGTAGAAGTGAAGAAGATGATGAAGGTGGCCTCGGGGTTCCAGACAGACGACCACTTGATTGCTTGCAGGTGACGCCAGAACTCACCGTCCAGAGTCCTGCAGAACCAGATTGTCGCCTGAATGACGGCTGACCTGCCAGAGAAGACGAGCTCCTTATCGAAGTGTTGGGGCCACTCGTGCGCTCTGGTCGCGTGCATGGTCACAGCGGTCACCGTGCTTGATCCGAGCACGCGAGCGAGCACTTGGCTGGACAACAGGCCGCTCTGATCATCTTGGGTGACCACCACGATCCGCGTGCCTTCTGGGCAGAGGAATCTCATGGCGACACTCGCCTTTTCCACCAGCTCCTCTCGCACTCTCCTACTCTCGATGTCTTCAGCCTCAACTTTTGTATCCACACATTTGTAAGTAAGCAACCAACATAAACAGCATGCGGTAATCGACAATTTCATGTTTCTTTATAAGAAGTACATAACATACATTTGTCTGGATTGGAACAAGTGATGCACTAAATAGTAAAGATACAAATTACTTGGGAATATTCGTAGCGCACTAACTGTATCCACCATGCTTGCATGGGAATGAGTTTATACTGGCTTTGTATAACTCCAAGTCCAGCAATCGCCACCGCTGCTGAAGATATCTGTGTTGAGGATCTACCCACTGCATGCCGTACGTACCCACACATTACAACAACAGACGAGTGTGAGAACATACTCTGGAATACTAGTTAGGTTGTAACCTGCTCGTGATGTTCGGTTAGATAAGTGGCGGGTATTTCCCAAGGTGGCGTGGCGGCCGCCACAATATCGACTCGCTCGATGACACAATAAGCGAGGGAATATTTGTTTTTTCTTTTAGCGTTTAAAACTAGCACATCGTCTGAAATTCACAGTGACAAATGCGTGCATTTAAACAATGTTCTTACAAGTCAATGTTGTGATGAATTTACAAATTTTCTTGGTGCTGAAAATTGTAATTCAGATATAAATTTACAAATTCAAAATCCATAACAATGCGGCAAATATTTGTAGCCGTAAATAAAACTTAATTGCTGTCGAAATGAGCATTAGGTCAAAATGTATTTAACTTAAATTTGTTTTTTCACAGTTTGCTCTAAATTCAAAAGAAATTGTAACAGTAAAAAGTTACAAAGTTGTAAAACGTGAAACATTATATTAATTTCTCTGTTTCACTTTACCGGAGGGTGAATAAAGTGGTCAGGTTCAAGGCAATTTTACTTTTACATATGGTGAAATAATACGCAATGTGCATATAAGTATACCTCAAGCAGTGCTTTCAAATTGCTCAGTTTACCGTGAACCGTGTACCCTACTGCATTACCTCGTGCAATGGCCTCTTGGAGCTCCGTGGGGCCACGGTGGTGTAGTGGTCAGACTACTCGCCTCCCACCTGGGCGAACCGGGTACGATTCCAAGGCGGTGATTTTCGGATGTGGGAATCGTGCCGGGCGATGTCGCTGGGCAGCGGGTTTTCTCGGGGATCTCCCGTTTTTCCCACCCTTGCATTGCGGCGCTGCTCCATACTCACCTCACTTCACCCTCATCGGCTCTCAAAATATATCTCTCCACTCCTCTCCACGCGATTGTTAGTTCATGACTCTTAACTATCATGGATAAAACAGTTATTATTAGGGGCTGTCAAGGGCAAAGTAGATAATATAACTAATAATGAAGCAGCACCAACATTATGTAATATACATTGGGTTACACTCCGTCCTGTCAGTAAAATTATATATATTTGCTATAACACAGAAAAAAATCTAATGTTGTGCCAACAGTATTAATGCTACTAGAACATAATTTTTTTTTGTTATCTGCGAGCCTTCAATATCTAATGTTGCTGTTAGCGTAACATACCGTTAAGGTATTAATTAATGTTTATGTTATATTAACAACATTACCTCCTTACTGTACTGGCAACATTAAGGTGGTGTTTATTTTGTGGCAAGACAAATTTTTTGTTGCGTTTAGCAAATTTTGTGTTCTGGTAAACAAATTTTTTGTTACATTGATGTTAACATTCGTGTTAAAAAATGTCTTTTTTGTTGCTTTAAATGAACATTACAATGTAAAATTAATTAGGTACAATTATTTTGTCACAAAAAGAAATACTACTAAAGGAAAAAATAACGCCAGGCAGCGGAATCGAACTCATGTCCTGAGGGTTTGGCCTACTCCACTTCTCGGAACACGACGTGTTACAATTTTCTTTTTTTTAAAGTGGACTTTATTGACCGATACAGTTGCCGTTGGACATTGCGTGAGGAACGTGTTGACGGTGCGAGTGTATGTTGCCGTGTGACGAACTCAAGTGGCAGACCGACTTAATGACAAGTTGACAGTACAGATGTGAACTGGAGATCTGCCGCAGTGGAGCCGGGGTGCGATCCCTTGACCCTCGGCCTCTCCGCCTCTGAGCTATAAGGGTGGAGCCACAAGTGCGCTATCTTGACATGTTCAACTACTTTCTATATTGTGATTATTGAGTACAACATAACGTCAAACTGCATCTCCCTTTCGTTACGTGGAAATACTTTATGCTCTTTAAATACAGGTTGATTATAAAATCATGGGACAAACATTGAGGGGTGGTAGAGCTCACTAAAACAAACTATTATTGTATAGGAATATATGGGCGAGAGTGACGCGTTGAGGCACAAACACAAAAACGTAACACATTAACGGAAACATATAATGTTCATTAGCAGCATACTTAACGAGTGATTCCGTAAAGAAAATGTTAAAATAGTTGCTGGAAATGCATCCACCAACAGTCACGCATGCTTGGCGACCTCTACATATGGCGTGATTGGCTGACGATGGTGGCGTGCGTGAAATACCCGGCGTATTTGAATCTGTTCGCCAATCACTCCACTGACGCTACCAATATTGCATTACTGTCGGTGGTAGCAATTTTGAGCAATAATTATAAACATTGCTGTAAAAAGGCATTTAGAGGCGACGTTGTAAATAAACAATGTGCTGCATTTAATGTGTTATTTTTGTGTTTGTGCCTCAACGCGTCACTCCCGCCCATATATTCCTGTACAATAAATGTTTCTTTAGTGAGCTCTACCACCCCTCAATATTTGTCCCATGATTTTATAATCAACCTGTATATGCATAATTGTCAGACATAAACTGATTTGCAAAGCTTGAGCGCTGGTCTAAGCTAAATTTAGTTCTCAAACTGTGCTTTGAAATTTAAATACAGTAGTTCAATCTGAGGAGTTTATCTCTGCTCACTGCTATCCGCCATTTTACAACGCCAAGTCAGAGTAACCTCGTGGTGGTGGGACATTTTTTTAATGTCGCAGTAACATAAACTATTTGGTTCTTGCTATTAATTTTAGCGTAATACAACTTTTGGTTGTGGCAACATTACTTAGACGCTTGGCTAATATTAATAACTGAACAATACGTTTGCTAATAAAACACTTTGTAAATTATAAACCTTAAGTAACTTTTTCACAAAATTATTTATTTTACTACAACATAAACGATAAAATAAATGCCTCAAAAATAATTTTCTTGTTGCAATAATATTAAATTTTTACTTTGGAGATTGTAACGAACAACGGAAGTTTAATAAATGGTCGGGAATCGACTCTTTAAAGCGCCACACACAACACACACACACACACACACAGTCACACACACAGACACACATACACACACGCACACACACACATAAACACGCAGAAATGTTTTCATAATTGCTTTGCAGTGACGTGATCACTTTATTTACTCAACCTATGAGACAATTCCCCCGGCTGGGCGAGCACTTGCGATTGTTTAGCCGCAAGAAAGGAAATCATGGTTATAGGCGCGAGTGTTTACTCATGGAATTAATAGAGACCAGAAAAATTCGTGAGTTCAATGACCTGCAAGTTAGAATCTCCAGTCTTATGTACAAATATGCCGATAGAAACTACACATTGGTTGTCTGCTCTCACAGTAGAAGGTGACGATTGGGCCAGCCTTCTCCAGGAGGTGTCAAACACCGTGCGGACCATTGGCTGAAATTTTATTATCACACGTGTTTCGAATTCCAGCTTGTCCCGAAATGAATCTGCGAATTTTTCGGGTCTCTAGGAATTAAACAATTGCAGCGATTAAAATTATGTAACCAATGATATATTTGTAGTGACGCGATTGCTGCTGCCTCGAATGTGTTCCACAGACAGTTAGGGACATTCACACACACACGACCGCTCAGAAACAGTTCAGCTGAGTTAAGTAGAGTGTGTGGATTGCCTGGAGAGTGTTCTGAGGCGTCGGCGAACACGTCTGACCAAGAAACTAACGACGACGATGGAATCACAACAGTGTAGCAGACACAGGAAAAAGGCCAGCTTTTTATAAGAAACAATCAAGAGAGTATAGTGAGCTGTGGGGCGAAGTATGTGCAAGTGTTTGCAAAATAAACGAACGAGCAAGTTTGACTGGAGAAGAAAAAGAATAATAATAGCGATTTACTATGTTTATTGAAGTCGATCATCCTGACCGTAGGACTGCAGTTTTATAATTCCTAATATCTTTAAAAACACAATTCTACAAGTAATTCATTAACGTAACCCGGGTACGCAGCATAGCAACAAGTAGAGATCAATGAGTGCAAAATACAATAAAGAAACCGAAGTCGGCTCCTACGTGTATGACACAAATTCTTTCTATCTTGGTTGTCGACAAGTAAATACACCAGGTTTACATTGTTGCGATCGCAAAGAGTATATAATGATTTAATTTACGCCGTTCCCGGGTTCAGGCACTAATCTCACTATTTTACATGGCTGTACATGGTGCGACTAAAAACAGTTTACAAAGAATACTTACGTGTAAGTGTCCGATTAGTCAGAAGACATCTTATCTGTACTAATGCGTATTTAAAAGGAAGTACCCGAAATGTAGAGGCGTGCGGCGACAGTAGGAGTACGTGGGCGGCGATAAGCTCGTCTAATGACCAAGATATGAAGTTGACGTGAGGTGACGCAGGGGGTAGAGTGGCGTGCCAGGTGCACAGCGGCCAACACGCACGTAGATTAGTCGCTCCCCGAGGAACTGTTATTACGTAGTTGCTCTTTCCTCTCTAGCATGTTTTGGAGCTCGAGTAGATCTGACCTCGGACCAGCGTACTTGGCGTTTTTTCGTTGGCTTGTGTATATAGTGCCATTCAAAATTGATTAACACTTTGTTTCTGAACAAATTTCCTAAAATGCTCTTCACGTGAAATGCTATTTTAATAGATTTTTTGTGCCGCTGAGGTTGAACCTTACTATACATTGCTGTTCACCAACTGTGAGGGATTGAACCGTTTCTGTAAATCCCCCAGACTCGGCGAGAATACGCAATTTTGGGTATTCAAATGTACATCAAATATCCTGTATTGAGGTTTACGGGATTCTTATAAATAAAAACTTGAGATTTCTAGTATAAATGTTTTATTCACTACACCATAACAATGATGCAGCAAGAAAGACACATTTATACTACAAGACGCCGTTTTACAAAAATGGCGCCGCCTAGTGACAGTTATACCAACCACACAGGTGACAATTATGCCAACCAAACAATTTGTTTCCAAACAATGCAAAATGTTAAACTTGTATATTTAATCATCCCACTAAAATTTAACAAGCAAAATTATTAAGGAGAAGTATATTGCTCCTAGTACATCTTCAGCTGGGTATTAAAAAAGGAAAAAATTACACATAAACCTCAAAGATGGAGTTTTCTAGAAGAATGATTACTACATTTTGCCTATTTTATTAATGACCCTCAGAATTAGTTGAAATTGATACAGAAATATTCAAATATGTAGACTAACATACAATTAAGGACATCTAGAAGAATATTTTACACGTTAAGGAGTTTTTAATAGTCTTGTTATGTTGTTGGTGATAAAAGTACGGAAAAAGAAATTCACAAGAATGAAAATAACATCCCAGTCCAAGAAAATTTGAAGTGAATATTTATCAATATTTACGCTTGTGCTGATTGCTCTCGGCACACTTATCTGAGCCAACAGAAGTAGAGTGAGAAAGACAACCACCACGAATGAATGTAAGTAGTTGCCAGGATTCCAGTAAAAGCCTACAATATAAGCGTGAAATGTAAGCTCTCGCCACAGTCATTCTAGCTGTCTCCTCGGTGCAGGAAGGTCGCCTTGCTCACTCCCGCAGCTACTGTTGCTTGTCTTGAAAGTTTAGGCGCAGTACTGCGGCGAATCGTGCTGGTTACCTGCTTGTTCCAGGCCAGTGTGAAAAAGTATTATTTCTGTTAGAAGAGGACTACGAACAGCATCACCAGTCCCGGGTTTTTCCTTGTGAAAACTCGGGAAAAAGGTAACATTGCCTAGCCAGGTTTTATTTAAGCGTGGTTCAAGCGACTGGTTTTTCCTGGCTGTGTTTCCGGTAGAGGGAAGCAGTTAGAAAAGCCAGTTTGTGGAGGACTGTTGTTTTATANGGAGCCGCCTGCACGAGAGGATGGAAGTAATAAGAGGCGGAAATTCGAGAAAACGCCCGCCGCAGCCACCAGCACCGCGATGGAAGCTGATTCGCCACCTGGATCGGCCAATCAGGACGCGCCTCCTCCACCAGCGCCTTCCCAGCCTGCTCCACGCCGGGACTTGCACCCGATCACGGTGTATCACACGAAGGAGTGTGATTACACCACAATCTGCCGCCTGTTCAGGGCGAACCTATCGCAGCCGACAACAAACAGAGTTGTCCCCCAGGAAGTCCAATACCTCCCCAAGTCAGTGCAGGACTACTCAACAGCCATCCGCCTATTAGAGGCACAGAAAGTGGGATTTTCCGTCCTCACCCCTCGCAGCGAGCTGCCAATCAAGGTTGCCATTAAGGGCCTTGACAAATCTATCCCGGTGGAGTTCATCCGGGAATAACTTGAAGCCCTCAGCTTCCAACCTATTAGCATCTATCAGAAACTGTCAATTATTAACAGGCAGTCGCTCAACATGTTTGTGGTCGAGCTGCCTAACGGCGACCACTCCCGCTCAATCTATTCCATTCGCGGCCTGTGTGGCTTAATAGTCCGGGTTGTTGACTTCCAGCGCCCAGAAGGCCCTGCGCAGTGCAGTAACTGCCAGCGCTTTGGCCATTCTGCTAGAGTGTGCCGCGCCCCAGCTCGCTGCCGCCTCTGTGGCGAGGCACATACAACGATAAGCTGTACCTTGGAGAACAAGGACGACTTCCCGTCTAGGCGTTGTGTTGGCTGCGGGAGCAGCCACGCAGCTAACTTTAAAGGCTGCACTGCCTACAAGTCAGAAAAGTGGCGCTTCCTTCCTGCTGACGAGCGCAAGAAGCGCCAGCAGCAGAGTTAGCTGTCGCAGCTGCCTTCTCCTCCGCCTCGAGCTTACTATGTCGCTCCTCCAGCCCCCTGGGCCAAGCCTCCCCCTGATCAGTGGACCACTGTGCAGGGGCGTGGTGATAGGCGTACCCAGGCGCAGAACTTCGTGCCTGGATACGCCCATGGCCCAGTTCCCTTGGCAAACCAGTACAGTGTACTGAGTAACGAGCTAGAATTCCCTGTTTTAGCTAACAACCCGCGTCCTCGGCGTCCCTACCCAGCACCAGGCCCCTCACATAAGGGAAAGGCGAGCCACAATACTCGCCCTAAGGTGGGAAAGCCACGCCCGCAGCCGACTGTTGCTCGCCAGCAGCAACCGCCTGCCCACCCCCCGTCTCAGGCCCATGCCNTCCTCAGGCCCCTGCCTCACAGGAGCCTACACCTCCACGAGTGCTGGCCGCTTCACGACCAGCTCCAGTCCCGGCTAGTGCGGGACCTAGCCAGGTTAGTCAGCCGATTTCAGCTGAAAATTTTCCAATGCCAGATATTTTTAATTTCATTAAGCAGTCCCCTATTGCAAATGGTAACTCCGCACTTATTGAGCTGCTGGAGAAGCTTTTCGCCTTACTAGTAATCTGGATGGACCCTTCACGAGGACAGGACGAGAAGTGCCAGGCTCTCGAGGGGCTCGCCCTCATAATCCTTCCACGGTCTTCTAATGGCCAATAGAGGGCGGACCACAAATCTGCCCTCTCATAGGTTTAGTTTAATCAATAGTATTTCTTATTGGAACGCTAATGGCGTTCACAATAAGAAACAAGAGCTGATAGATTTTATTTCTCGCCACCAGGTTCCTATTATTGCGGTGAATGAAACGCATTTACTTCCACAAATCAGGTTTTCAGTCCCTGGATTTAAATGTTTTCGTACTGATAGGGATCAGCATGGTGGTGGAGTATTAATTTTAATACACCATGCTATCCTGTGTACTCCAGCTAAAATATTACAGTTAGATAAACTAGAAGCAGTAGGAATTACAGTAAAGCTAGGAAACCAGCAAGTTTCAATTTATTCTGTTTACTGCCCGCCAGGCCGCACTCTTTTACGCGCAGATTTAAATAAACTAATTAATGTATCTCCGGTTTTACTCGCTGTGGGTGATTTAAACGCTAAACATCCCGCTTGGGGCTGTCTCGCGCGTACAGCCAATGGGAATACACTATTTAGTCATCAAGAGCACCATACTTATTGTGTACAAGCGCCCTCAGGACCTACTTTTCAGCCTTCAGCAATTAATTATAGGCCCGATATACTTGATATCCTGCTCAATAAAGGCCTTCAGCTGACCTTAGAACTAGAAGTGCTCCACGAGTTGGCTTCGGACCATTATTCTGTCCGCGTGTTGTTCAGCGATGTTGTAACTGACAACATGCCAACTCGGAAAATTAAAGATTACAAGAATGCGAACTGGCCTGGCTTTAGAGATTACCTGGACGAGGAAATCAATCTCCCAGCTCTTCTTACTACTCCCGAAGAATTAGACTCCACTGTCACTCGTTCACGGAATTAATTCAGACAGGAATAACTGATTTTGTCCCGGAAAAAACCCCGCGGACTTGCGGAGATACACTGCCTTATGATATAAGAGAGTTGATCTCCCGCAAAAATAGGCTGCGCAGACGCTATTCCCGGCTCTGTACCAGGCTAGTTAAAGCCCAAATAAATTAACTTAGAGATCGAATTGATACTGAGATTAAAATCTGGCAAGCTCAAACTTGGAATAATAAATTATCCCGTTTATGCACCTCAGATAACAGCCTGTGGCACATGACAAAGGCGTTTACAAAGAGACGCGACCCTATCCCGCCTCTTCAAGGCACTGCAGGCACGGCCTATTCGCCCCAGGATAAAGCTGAGGCCATGGCCGCTCATTTAGAATTAGCTTTCCAGCCCAATGCTGATCCCTCAGATCCAGCTTTTGTGGCTCACATTTATAGGACCCTCCGAGTGCGTTTGCGGCAGCCTTCAGCTGCAGAGCCAGAACTCACGCATGCCGAAGAGGTTAGAAGAATAATTAAAAAAATGAAGCCCCGTAAAGCACCCGGGTTCGACTCCCTGCAGGCTATAGTGCTCAAGCAACTGCCTGACAGTATACTTGAAGCTATAGCCGAGTGCATTAATGCAAGTTTTAAGCTTGCTCATTTTCCCACTTCCTGGAAATGTGCCTCAGTCATAGTTTTTCCTAAACCGGGCAAAGACCCGAAGCAATTACAGAATTACCGTCCCATTAGCCTACTCAGTTCGCTCTCTAAGATTCACGAGCGCGTATTATTGCGGCGCCTAGAAAATCACATTCGCGAAATTAATATTTTTCCTAACGAGCAGTTTGGCTTTAGGAAATCTCATTCTACCGTTCATCAGCTCGTAAGACTAAGCGAGCATATAACAAATACTTTTAACTGGCGCCAGTACACCGTCGCAGTATTTTTAGACGTAGAAAAAGCGTTTGACAGAGTTTTCCATGCTGGGCTATTGTATAAGTTGTTTGAACATAACTTCCCTGACTGTTATATTAAACTATTAGCTTCCTATCTATGTAGGCGCACATTTACCGTATCAATTGACGGAGCGACCTCTGAAAAGAAAATAATTAGAGCTGGTGTCCCCCAGGGAAGTATATTAGGTCCAGTCTTATATAATATCTACACCCACGATATTCTGCGGCCCCCTAACTGGCATATAAACTTAGGTATTTATGCAGATGATACTGTAATTTACACGCGATCTCGCAGAGCTGAGCTTGCCACTCAGCGCGCCCAGGCTCAGCTTAACCAGCTAGAAAACTATTTTCGCCTGTGGAGAATTAAAATAAACGTGGGAAAATGCGAGGCAATTGTTTTCACTCGCCGAAATATTCCTCCCGACTTGCCACATCTCACTCTCTTTGGGGAGGATATTCCATTTAAAGATGAGGTGAAATACCTCGGCCTTCTTATGGATAAAAGGCTGACTTGGCGGCGTCATGTGGAGGCCAAGAGAAATCTAGCCTACACAAGCATGTCAGCCTTATATCCACTTCTAAATCGTGGCTCAGGTTTGACACAGAAAAATGGGATACTATTATATCAGGCAATGATTCGCCCCATTATCACGTATGCAGCGCCCGCTTGGGCATACTGTGCGCAAACTCATTTAAAATCATTGCAGGTGCTGCAAAATAAATGCCTCAGATTGGCTGCAGATGCACCCAGGTATGTCCCTATTAGATGCTTGCATGCCGAATTAAAAATAGACAAGCTGGACGAAGTATTTCGCAAGCACACCAATTCTTTCTACAGATCTACAGAGGAACATTTAAATCCTCTCATAACTACCCTTGGGGATTATGATATCGATTTAACACAGCGCTACAAGCGACCAAAATCGCTTCTAGCGCATAGACCCCCTTAGCCCTGTATGTAACACACTGCCAGGCCAATTTTTGTTGCCTCTGCGCGGCTTTTAAGAATATAAATTAATATGTTATAACCTTGTGTAACAATAAGTAGGATAAAGGCAGCAGACTTCATCATCTGCAGCCTATTTAAATTTAGTATTATGTTAGGATTAGTACAGTCATCAGGAACAACTAATTCAACTTAAACTTTCTTTGATTTCATAGTCATGCAGGGCGCTCTGCCCAGGCTGGTTATGTGGGAACTCGTGAAAGGTGGGAATTAGCCTCACCCACCACTCGTTTTTCAGGTCAGGGACACATATGCCTGTCGGGGTAGGGGACAGGGGCTACTTAGTATTAATATTAAATAATAATTAAATTATTAATAAATTAGTTTGTAGGAGTAGGAATTTAAATATCCTCGTGGATTAATTTTTGTAATAGGTTTTTAAATTAACTATCTTTTCTTCTAGGCAACTACCATCTTGTCGTGGATTAGCAAAAGTCAGCACTCCTGACAACTAATCCAGTTTTACTTTTAAGTTTTCAGGATCCACTGGGGATTCGGGGGGGAGTAGTCCAGTCGCGCTCTCCCCCCACCAGAGTGATGTTCACATCACTCTGGTTAAACCAGCGCAAAATAAGAAAAGAAGACCCCAGCCACCTCTCTACTAGTTTCTCCTCTCCCATTAATAAAGAGCATGGTACCCACCTATCTTTCTCCTGTAGCATTTTCTCATAATGCATGTAATAATTTTTTAATTCTTTCCCGTCAAAATGGTTTTTACGGTGTCTGTGCCGGTTTTTCCCTTTCTCTTCTAGATGTAGTTAGTTAACTATAAGTACATTAGGGAGGTTTTTCATGGCCTAACTCGGCCATGGGAAACCCAATCCCTCTTTGCTGCGATGCACGTCTCCTTGCATATTTTTCCTTTCCTTGTAAGCGTAAGGGGTTAGCCCTGAGACGCAATAATACCGTTCCTAACATATAACACTTAGTTTTAGGGTAGGTTAGAAAAAAAACTATCGCCACAGAAGCAACCAGGCAGCGGCCAGGGAAGGCTGGCTCTCCCCTTCTGCCCAAGCCTTGCTACTCTTCAGGTAGCTCGGTCAGTTACCGAGGTGTTGGGTAGGTAGGCACACAAGGACACGATGGGTCGACAGGGCGACAGGAAGTTGGAGGTTAGGAGCACAGGAGAAAGACGACTACCGTCCCTCCTTCCTCCGCTACTTCGAGCTCAACGCAGCACAACACACAAGACACAACACACAACACACAATACACAACACACAACACACAACACAGCATAACACAACACAACACAGAATGACACCAACCAAGTAGAAGACACACAGCACCAACAGAAAATCAGACGCAACCTCGTGCAGCTGTTCCAACAAAAAACGCCTTCTCGCAATTGAGAGACAAAAACTCTTCCAATGATAGCCAGGACAGATCCAATACGGCTGTAACACATGAAAACACATGTCCAAAAACTCTGGCTCCTGCAATATACACCTCAGACACATGGAAGCTTCAATGGCTGAATCACCAATTCGGCGAAGCCCTTTTTTGGGAAAGTCACATTCACCAACAGACAAAACCTGGAGATGTTTGTAAGAAAGGAGAAGCACACAATTTTTCGCAACTTCCTACAGCAACATAACATACCCTATTACACACATGCTCAGAAAAACGAAAGGCCAATTAAAATAATCATTAAAGGACTAACACACAACGCAGACATAAGATGCTTAACGAAGGAGTTCAAAGAATATAACTTTAGTCCAGTCCACATCTGGAAATTACGAAAACTAGCTGACACACCTACAGTCTTTGGGGCTGTAATACATTAACATGATGACCTCAACGTACAAACTATATGATACGTCAGTTTGCATATAACTGTGCAGACACCGCGCTGAAGATGCGGTGCAGTTTAGGAGATGTTGTGCGCTGGGCCACACTCAGAAATACTGCACACTTCGGCCAAACTACGCTCTGTGTACGGGACCGCACACAACGGCAGGCTGTACCATTAAAGAACAGAACAAAGCAGAGTGGAAATGTACACTCTGCAAGAGAACAGGACACTCGGCTGTACGGAGACAGTGCGAAGTAATCCAGAAGCACACTGAGGCACGCAAACAAACTAAACCCACCGAACAAACACGAGACACCAGGCAGGAAATCCGGGGAAACACGCGAGCAAACATTCAGTCAAAGGCTGAATTCCCTCCCCTTCAATCACAGAAAAGACAGACTGAACAGGGAAACACACACACAGGGAACAAGCACCCACACAACATCAAAGGGAAAAACTACAACAACACAGGAGAAGGGACAACACCACAACAGGAAATACGGCCATGTTAGCAGAAACGCACAAACTGGCCGCTTTTCTGCGAGAAACACACTTCGTAACCATAATAGACCACTTTACGCCCATAATTACACAGGCGAAAGCCATGACAACACTACAGGAGAAGCAGATGCTGCTTCACACAGTACTCACCACTTTACCCCATTAAACAAACAAATAGTTTAGGGCAACACTAAATTATACTAAAATTGAAATAAAATAAACTATATTAAAATTGTTAAAAAATTATCTACAATAAACAGCCCCAAATCGCTGTAAAACGAAAATTCTTAGCACATGACATACACCTCTTCGCCTCGGAATTCTCTGATCGGTCCGGGACGGAATTTAACACGTTTAATAAAACTACATGGCTCTAGCCGATACATTTCGCACTTGCAACCAGGCAGTGGTTGAGGAAGGTATCTCTTCCTCTCCTGGCCTAGCCTCGCTACCCCTCAGGTAGCCTAGTCAGCTACCACTGCTTTAGGTGTTCTAGGCACACTTCGATGGATACAGGTAAGTCTCACAACGAATGGGAGGCATCGGCCTCCTCTTCTTCGGTTGCACAACACGACACACAATGGCAGAAGCCAAATATGAAACATACTGCACCAGTAGCCAACCAGACACCACTTCGGGTAGAACTTCCAATCGAAAACGTTTTCTCACCACTCCGGGAAAAAGAAGAAGACTCATCAGAAAATAGCCATGACAATCCCGAATGGTCTGAAACAGAAATAGATAAAACCACACTTGTGCCCGCAGTTTATATACCGGACTCCTTGAAAATAAGATTTTTAAATTGGACTTTCGGCCAACAATATTTCGTGAAAATCACAATAACCAACCAACAGCAACTGAAGGTGCTGGTTTTGTTGGACGATTACACTTTTTTCTGTCGCAAGTTAGAAGAATTCAAAGTACAATATTACACACACACCCAAAAAATTGAAAAACCGAACAAGATAGTCATAAAAGGACTACCACACGGCTTAGAAACACACCGAATAGAGAAACGGCTCAGACAGAACAAATTTACACCAATCCACATTTGGACATTTAGGACACCTGCTGATGCACCTGCAGTCTATGGGGCTGTAGTGAAAAAGCACAAAGATCACGACATTCTGAAACTATCCTCACTTTTCTTATGCCAGTGCGTGTAGAGATGTACAAACATCGCCCTGAGGATGTGTTGCAGTGCAGGCGTTGTTGTGCGCTGGGCCACACTCAGAAATATTGCTCACTTAGGCCAGTCTGCCTTTGTGTGCTGGAGATCATGCAAAGGTAGACTGTCCCATCACAGAACACGACAACACAAAGTGGCAATGTACACTTTGCAAACAAACTGGACACTCAGCGGCGTGGAAACAGTGCCAGGTTATACAAAAACACATAGAAACAAGAAAACAATGGATGGCACCAAAACCTGCCAAACCACTACGAGACACTCAACAGAAACCCCAGGAGGAAACACAAACACATGTTCAGTCAGAGACTGAATTTCCAGTACTCAAAAACCCATACACAGAACAAGCACCTACACAACAGCATGCAGAAAAACCACAAAAACGTAGAAAAAGAGAAAACAAGACGACAGGAAATGCGACCATGTTGGCAGATATGCAGGAACTGGCCGCTTTTCTGCAAGAGACAAATCTTATAGCTTTAATAGAACACTTTAGGCCTGTAATTGCACAGGCAAAAACAATGAACACATTACAGGAGAAGCAGATGCTACTCCTTACAGCACTCGCCACTCTTCCTAAATAAATACTTTAGGGCAACAACAACGCAATTAATTATTTAATTATTGCTAAAACAATACGTTTTTTATTAATTACAGCAAAACTTAATCGATAGAAACACTCTCTCATCTCGGAATTTCCTGATTGGATAGTGACGAGAAGTAATACACCAATGAACACGCTTCTCCCTCGAAGCCACCTGATTGGTGCGCGGCGAGGAGAGCCACATAGCTATAAAAACACCGCGTTTTGCTCACAACATTCAGTCGTTCGTAGACAGCGAGACACAGCGCACAAACATTACAGTACAACACAAGAAGGGCGCCCTGCCCAGGCTGGTTATGTGGGAACTCGTGACAGGTGGGAAATAGCCCCAACCACCACTCGAGTTCCAGGTCATGGGACACACATGCCAGTCGAGGTAGGGGTCGGGGGTCTAACTTGAATTTTAATTAACAAAATTATATATTACTACAAAAAAAGCCACAAAAAACAACTATAAAACTTATAAAAAACATATATATATACAAACACATATATAATATATATATACTTTTTTACTTTTTCTAATTTATTTTTATTACAATTTAAANATATATATATACAAACACATATATAATATATATATACTTTTTTACTTTTTCTAATTTATTTTTATTACAATTTAAATTAATGACTCATAATAACGCACTGACCTGTCAGTTTGTTGCAGGTTGGGAAGAGGACTTGGGAAAGAGGGGCCCTATTGGTACTGGGTTCAGAGACTGGTGCTAGGGGCCACTCCAACTCTAATCAATTTTTAATGGTTTTCACTTTATGTGATACACTTGGAATCTATAAATCGTACCCCGATGGAGACCTGTATAGGACACATCCGGAGACTAGGGCTACTCACACAAAATACACTAATAGCACACTTGCAAACAACTTACAACTGTTAGACATACCCACACGACACAACATTCACTCCAGCCGGGAGGCTGGAGGGGAGCTTCACTCCCCCGCCGAAAACACGTAAACGTAATTGAATTTTAAATAGGCAACATCAAATTACTCGCCTAAATAAGGGCCCGGTGCCCAAAGCCCCACAGTACACAGTCCCTGCCGCCGACCCAATGATTTGTGAAAGTGTCTGGGTGCTTTTGTTTTTACAATCACCTAGTGAGTTATGGGAGTTTCGGCTTCCAGTCTCACAACACTAAATGCCATCCGGTGGCGAATGAGGGTTCGGCGGTGGCGATACATTTCAGTCGTCCGCACACAGGGCTAGAGACAACACCTTAGCTACTCTCTACACTACACCAATAGGTACACTGCACCGGTCACATAGGGAAGGAGCCCTGCCCAGGCTGGTTATGTAGGAACTCGTGAAAGGTGGGAAATAACCCCAACTACCACTCGCTTTTCAGGTCGAGAGACACACATGACAGTCGAAGTAGTGGGACGGGGGGCTAACAAAACTAAACTAAACTAATCAAATTGATAATAAACAAATCCTTTTCAAATATAAAAAAAACTAAAAAAAAAATAACTAAAAAAAAAACTCAATACAAAAAAAAACACAAAAATAATTAATAAAAAAGGTATATATATACATATGTATACTGTATATACTAACTACTCATAATGACGCACCGACTTGATAGTCTGCCTCAGGTCAGAAAGAAGAGGACCTGGGGGGGGGGGAGCTACTTTGACTAGAATCTGAGAAAATTCTGGTACCAAGGACCCCTCCAGCTCTAGCACACAAACAATGTTTTCTCAATACCACTACACGACCACACGAAGAAACGTACCCCGAGGGCTGCCCCGGGAGACTAGGGACTCACCCACGCATTACATTCGAGATTAATCACCACACTTGAACACAACACGCCAATATTTTAGACAGACATCAGGACACTGTCATTCTCTCCAGCCAGGAGGCTGGAGGGGAGCTTCACTCCAACGCTGAACACACAAACACGTAATGTTACTTATAATAGACAACACCAATAACCAGCCTAAATAAGGGTCCGATGCCCAACAAACGTCTGCTACACGGCACCCGCCGCCGACCCAATGATTTGAGTATGTGTCGGCGTTGCATTTGTTTGACNCCAACAAACGTCTGCTACACGGCACCCGCCGCCGACCCAATGATTTGAGTATGTGTCGGCGTTGCATTTGTTTGACAAACTCCCAGTGAGTTATGGGAGTCTAGGCTCTCGGTCTCACAACACTGAAAGACATTCGGTGGCGTATGAGGGTTCGGCAATCTTGCCAAGGTTTACCTGTGATGATATCTAGACGAAACGACATATCAATGTTTTGGAACAGAATGAGAAGCATAAAATAAATAAAAAGACAGCATAGTACACCAGATTCCATAATATGCACCAGTCATCTGAACTTCATGAATACTTGCATGGAAGACACCGACTCACTACTGTTAAACCGGGAAATCTCACAAAGCGAGGAACATGGAAACATGCAAACGTAAATTTCCTTTGCATTCTCTGTTCTGAGAATAATGGTTTTAGATCATTACTGTGACGTGTCATGCGAATGGAACAGGTAATCTTCTGTGTTCCACGCATCAGGCCGAATTGCGCATCAAATTTGGTATCCCCCAGCTACATACACACGCTGTTATTAGTTTTTTTTTGTATTTGTAAAAATTATTAATTTTTTGAAAACTATTGGCTAAATATATTTTTGTATCACTACAGAGAAGTTACAGTGAATTTCATAAACCTTAGTGTGGAATGTTTAAAACTAATGTTGAATTTTAACAAGCAAGTGCTGCAAACTTCGAGTCTGTTATAAACTTCAAGCTACACAAACTATTTTGCATATTTTCAAAAATTATGTCTTGTTAGTATACAATATTTCAGGTGTTGAGTTACAAGAAATCATTTGACAACTCGTTTGCAAATAAATCTTTGTGACAAATACATAAGTTGTTTTTACTGTGTGTAGCGACAGAGCTGCTTGCGCCGTCGAGACGGCATATGATCAGGATTAATGTGGCATTAGTCGCAGTGTTATAAACAACTGCTGAGATGATCTACAACATCTTAGCGGTACAGGTGCAATTCGAATTTTCACGTTGGAACATTTCAAGCGTATACCAGGACTAAAATAGTTTGAGTAAAACACTGAGAGAGCGCCGTGCCCTGGTCCACTTTGACTCACCATAAAAATGCACTACAAGTAAAAAAAAATGGCGGTAAAACATAGAAAGTACGACAGCAGTATGGTATCGTAAGAATGTAACGGAAACTTCACAAGCGTCGACTGCCAAGTGTCATGCGCACGGCACTGCAGCAGAGAAAGGGACCTCGAGTGACGTCAGAGTGAGAACTGTGCGACCTACGTGACGTNTCATGCGCACGGCACTGCAGCAGAGAAAGGGACCTCGAGTGACGTCAGAGTGAGAACTGTGCGACCTACGTGACGTAACACGAGATCTGAAGTCCCACCCAGGGGCACAGGGCACAGATCTGCGCGGATCCTCCAGTCTCGGTGACGCCCACCAATACGCACTTCACGACTCGAATTGCGAAACCTGAACTGACGAGCCACATGTACATTTTATTCGGGCAGATGGAAGTGTCCGTATGTGGAGAAACCGCCATTAATGCGTGGATACGGCATGTCAGCAAAGGACTGTACTGCTTCATTTCAAGATGGACGTACCCTAACGTTCCTTTATCGGTTATTATTGTTGACTCACTGTAGGCATCAGTTTATTAAAAGTTAGATATATTATTAAGAATCAAGCGTATCGTCCTGCTTAAAATGTTGTTAGAATGAAATATCTGCTAAATAGGAGATGCTATTTATTGCCACAAACTCGTTTTTAAAAACACAATTGCTTTTTTTATGCACTGCAACAGATCCCTATGTTCACAGACTTGAAAATCTATGAATAGTGAACACTTAACAGTAATAAAAAAGAGTAAAATTTGAATCTAAGCAGCTCATACTTAGATAGTGGCTTAGACAATTGTTAACTATCGCTACCACATTAACGTTTGTCCGTTACTTTACCGTACAAATATAAAAATGTTTTCTCCCACAAAAATTTATCGTTCATGTTTCCCTGTCTCATTAATCATATATTTCTATTCAGAGAGTTGCAACGCTTATTCCAGTAAATATAAAAACTATTAAATGTCAACGCCATAAATACATTACGGCGAATGCGTAAATAATTTCCGTTAGGGTTATATACTCCAATTGCTTTTTTCCCTACCAGCAGATAAGAAATCTCACCGCCTAATTTTTTTGCCCCGCCGATGAGTTATTACGCTGGCTGTAATTACATCAGTAGCCGGTGCAATTTGTTACGGTTGGGTCCGTAAGGCTCATATAAAATTACAGACTTCTAAACACGTTATTTATACGCGACATAAAAGTGCGTGCCAACTCTTTTACTCTCTGCACGTTTATTTTTAAAATGTGTTAGTTACCATATTTTAAAATCGCGCAAGCATGTGTGATTTTGCGAGTCATCTTTTAGATATTAATTTAGAGATCCTTTGTGAATATTTACAGTGTACCGGGCTTGTATTCAGATTATAAGACTTGTACGAAAAAGTAGGGATTTAGTGTCTCCAACGACAGATAACATTTCCCATCAAGATCATGATCTCAGTTCCGTTACTGGCATATAAACAAACAATAAATAAACGTCTAAATAAAGCAGCAATAAACAATGGATATGTCTTCCTTCGTTATACTTACATCAATAATAGTAAATAATTCCCTTTTGAGAGTTACTTTAAAATTATATGATATGAAGCTATCCTAATGATTAACAGTCAGTCAATTATAACTTGCGTGATTTATAAATGTACAACGTAATTCATGTGTGCACGAAAACCGACGTGTCCCCAGAACAGAGGAAGGCGAGTTATCAACTGCTCACATGGGCTATTAGTTTTTTTGTGAGCAACAGAACTGTTATTGCTTGCGAATCACAAGGCGAGTAGAGTTAGAAGAGAAAGCTGCAAACGTACTGGATTCTGGTCCGTAAGGGATGCTGATAGAACACCAGCATTGGCTTCACCACAGTTGAGAGACGTTGAGTAACATTGGCGTGTAATGTGACAGCAATCAGCGAAGCTCCTGCTGTCCTTAGTGAGAGAGCTCGTGGGAGTGCGCCTCCAGCTATCTACAGTTCTCCTCTCATGCCATCAGTCAAACAACGTTAAGGCGACATAGATACGACGTAATCGCTCGATACAGAGTGGCTGCATACCAATAGTACAGCCCTACCATGTCACGTTCGGCATTACTCAAGCAGCTTGCAACCGCATTTAACAGCTGGACATTTAACACTTTTCCACTTAATCCCGCGCAAATTTGACTGGTAACTGTGAAACATTCTAATAACTAATGGAAAGCAACTGATTAAATTAAGTGTGACACGAATATCTTTTTACTCATTTCAGCTCATTTATCTTNAAACATTCTAATAACTAATGGAAAGCAACTGATTAAATTAAGTGTGACACGAATATCTTTTTACTCATTTCAGCTCGTTTATCATTGAATCTATTTAAAATTATGTTACAAAGTCACAAATTAACAAAACTACTTAAATGGTATTTAATTTTATTGAGAGTAAATGTTATTGGCACTCGTGAATGTGTAAAATCTGATATTATATGTAATATGTTGATAAGTCCTAAAAATAACACAACGCAGCAGAAACTCCACTCTAGAACTCCAGGTATATAAAATAATATTATGTAATATAAGTAAATTAATATTCACGGGCTAACCTCCATGGAAATGTTCACTTAGGCTTAACCTTGGCTTTGCAAAGTTCTTCGTTCGAGTCCTGGACGCATGTGTCTTCATATGTGAGCGACCATATATCCATCCTAAAGGCAACGGTGTAAATAACTGGCAGAAGTGCAGTGTTTGTAGATTTTAGTTAATTCTCTTGCCCAATTAGACACCCATCTGTTTACACAATATTTCGAGAGAGCTTTCAAAGATCTGTTCAGGAAAAAGTAGTTGAAAAAACACCATTAAAATTTTTGTGTAGCTTTTTGTCGGTTTAGTGTTGTGTTCTGAGAGAAGGGGCGGATTTCACAATACCTATGCCAAATGATTTATAAGCAAACTTAAGACACATATGGTATGTGCTATCACATTTTCAACATTAACTTACACTGAATAGGAGCTACACTTGGAACACTTATNAAGACACATATGGTATGTGCTATCACATTTTCAACATTAACTTACACTGAATAGGAGCTACACTTGGAACACTTATCATTTACTGTTTTTAAAGATTTCTTGTCAAAAAAAACACAGGCTACGCTACGAACTACAAATTGAATGCATAATCTGTTTCAGTGATACAGGCTAGAATATACCAACGATTGTATCTGAGAGTTGCCTATCTGCTTAAAATTAAAATACTATACTAAAAAGATGCAGAAGCGTTTGCATACTCTACGTGTAAATATCCACCCCTCCCCCACCTCCTAAACCAAAATCAAATAAAAATCTGCCTACNGCGTTTGCATACTCTACGTGTAAATATCCACCCCTCCCCCACCTCCTAAACCAAAATCAAATAAAAATCTGCCTACTTTTTGATCAGTTACATAAAAAAAAATCAATATAATGTAATGTAATTTAGTATTTATGTGCAATATCATCTATAACCCTATTCACATAAATTAATTTTCTCGTTTAAAAATAAATAATCTTAACTTATTGCGATATATTTATATTTACTTATTGCGACACACACACACACACACACACACACACACATATATATATATATATATATATATATTAGANGCGTTTGCATACTCTACGTGTAAATATCCACCCCTCCCCCACCTCCTAAACCAAAATCAAATAAAAATCTGCCTAATTTTTGATCAGTTACATAAAAAAAAATCAATGTAATGTAATGTAATTTAGTATTTATGTGCAGTATCATCTATAACCCTATTCACATAAATTAATTTTCTCGTTTAAAAATAAATAATCTTAACTTATTGCGATATATTTATATTTACTTATTGCGACACACACACACACACACACACACACACACACACATATATATATATATATATATATATATATATATTAGATTTCCTTCAAGCATAACTGCTGAATTTAAGTTTTGTGCTATGGTGAAACGGAAAATTTAATGTGTGGTTTGCTATGAAACTGAACTATAGAAAAATGAAACCCGACGTTACAATGAGTTTTTTAATATTATACATATATCACAGTAAATTACTTTAACGTAAGCATTTATAAGAGACTAAGNCGTTACAATGAGTTTTTTAATATTATACATATATCACAGTAAATTACTTTAACGTAAGCATTTATAAGAGACTAAGAATGTCTTTACTTATTTTCTAGTTTCAAAAATTAATTTTACATTCATATAAGCGTTTATAATATACAGAATTTGTATTACTTTAATTCTATAACTTACCAACAAAATCGTTATTTTTTAAAATTAAAGTGTAATTTATTTTCAGTTTTAAATCAAAGAATTTTATTGTAAATTGAAATTCGCTTGCACTGGATTATGTATTAGTATGTGTAGACACATGGGAACGTTGTACTCAGTCTGGCATANAAATTGAAATTCGCTTGCACTGGATTATGTATTAGTATGTGTAGACACATGGGAACGTTGTACTCAGTCTGGCATACGACGAGGGGAATGATTCTGTCCTCATTTCATTATTAAACGTATTAAACTCATGCTGCCAGAAAGTTCGNTGGCATACGACGAGGGGAATGATTCTGTCCTCATTTCATTATTAAACGTATTAAACTCATGCTGCCAGAAAGTTCACAATATTACTTTATTATTAGACATGCGGTAGCAGTTACAAGTGTTATCAGCGTTGATAAATAGACTCTGCATGATTACGATCATAACTTTATAAACACTGGCATTCACATTTAAATTAAATGGCTTACAAAACTGGTGTAAGGATAACTGCTTCACGATTCTAAAAATTATTTAAATATTCCGTTTTTAAATACCTACACACATAAGAGTATATTTTTTCTCTCCTAGAAAAATTTGTCTCAGGCCATTGGATAATTGTTAATTCGCTCTTCTCTCTGTCAAAACTGTTATTCATAAATTTTTAAAATATTTTATCTTGTTCTTCTTGCTAGTATCTCCGGCTCATGCGAAGGGATTATCGAAGGTTTGAAGCTTCCGCCAGTAGTATTGTTAGTAATGTATGTGCAAGTAAAGAAACTCCATCCTTCATAAGCTTCCTCTAGTAGTTGTGTATGTGCAAGTAAAGAAACTCCATCCTTCTTAAGCTTCCTCTAGAAGTTGTGTATGTGCAAGTAAAGAAACTCCATCCTTCATAATCTTTCTCTAGTAGTTGTGTATGTGCAAGTAAATAAACTCCATCCTTTATAAGCTTCCTCTAGTAGTTGTGTATGTGCAAGTACAGTAAACTCCATCCTTCTTAAGCTTCCTCTAGTAGTTGTGTATGTGAAAGTAAAGAAACTCCATCCTTCATAAACTTCCTCTAGTAGTTGTGTATGTGCAAGTAAGAAACTCCATCCTTCATAAACTACCTGTAGTAGTTGTGTATGTGCAAGAAAAGAAACTCCATCCATCATAAGCTTCCTCTATTAGTTGTGTATGTGAAAGTAAAGAAACTCCATCCTTTGTAATTAGTCTTTCCTGTTCCGACAAACACTAGTACAGATCACGTAAACAACATTTGAGTAGAAACCGTGGGACTGATCAAAAATCTTCATGTTTTTTTGTTTACTTTAACACCTGGGGTCAGCCCGCGCATTCCGCGGGTGAGTCAGGTACCTGGTGAAAATTTGTTTTATTGTAAGAGTAGAGTAGGTAGTATATACATACGGTTTCCTAGGGGGCTGCAATGGTAGTGTTCTCTCATTTTGTGTCTGATTACAAAGACAATGTGTAAGGATAAAACAACCACGAAAAACTGTCCGGAACAACCTTGGAGAAGACATGAGGTGAGAAGGAACAACTTCTAACTTCACTTTTTTTTTTTAAGCATAAATGTAGGACAGGAACCACATCTGTCTAAATTCGTTTATGGAGATAGTATTAAACATTNTTTTTTTTTTTAAGCATAAATGTAGGACAGGAACCACATCTGTCTAAATTCGTTTATGGAGATAGTATTAAACATTTCCCAGTGGGCTACAACGGCCGTGGTTACTTCGTTGTGTTTCGTTACAAAGAAAACATTTTAGGCAATGAATGTACTTGGTAGTACCTCGGAGAAGATATTATTTTGTGACTTGCACTCAAAGACGCCAACATTTTACGATTGAGAACAGGCACAACATCTGTACATGCACCCATACCTTAGCGAAGGGTCAAGGTGATCCGGAACCACATCTGAGTTCGCCTTATGGAGGGCTACAACCATTGCAACTCCTCCATGGGTGAGCAGGAACCACGTCTAACTTCACCTCGTGGTAGGAATTATTTGTGTGTTTGAAAACATGTAATGACCTACCACAGCATCACATAAGTGCCCGTCCCAAAGCAGGTTTGAGTCCCAACAGGTGACAGCATGGTAACTGGCCTGGTGAGTACAACACGCCGGCCTCGGGTTATGAGTCGTCTGTNGTCCCAACAGGTGACAGCATGGTAACTGGCCTGGTGAGTACAACACGCCGGCCTCGGGTTATGAGTCGTCTGTAGGCTCCTCGGGTCCCAACATTGAACTTACAGACTCAGGAAAGAACCACAAAACGTTTTCGGTAATGTGATCCGTTAGTGTCTGTTTGCTCTGAGTCGGTATCAATACCGACCTCCTTGTATGATAGTTGTATAGTCTTAAGGCTAAAGGGACTTTGAGACGAGCAGGAACCACGTCTGAACTCACTTTATGGAGGGATAAAACCATTGGCACACCTCCATGGTGTGCTAACGTCGCATCTCATGGCGCATTAGCTTCACCTTCCCTCTGAATTTATCCGGGCTTGGGACCGGCAACATCACCGCATGTGAACCATGCTAACATACAGAGATGCAGGCTGCATTACGGGTGATAAATGAAGTGTTGTAATGTGTATTCGTTTGTGGGCAAGTGAACATTTAGTACTTTGTGTACTTGATGTAAGAAGAGAGTGTGTTCTGCCGCGGAAATGGGGAAAGGTATATGTACCTACCTACTGTAGAAAATGAAGCTGCAGTGCCGAGGACACTTCCACATGTCGTTGGCCAGCGCACAGGAGAGTCAACGGACTTGATCGAAGTCAAGTCTTCGGCAAATGGTGTGCCACTGAGTAGGTCAAAGCGTTCGATGTAGAGTAGCAGAAAAGCACTTGATAATTTGCCTGGAGCAGACGGACAGAAGGAGAGGTGTTTATTTGAAGAATATGTGGTTTTTAAATGATAGGAGATGTTTTTTTTATAAGGAGGAAGAGGTGGTTTGTTTTAGGAGAGGTTTGGGCAGAATTTCCGGGTTCACCCATTCAGAGTGAATGTTTTGTTTTGGTGATGTTTTTGCAGGACGATTCCTGGTGATGGTTTAGCCAGCACCGACACATAGGGGACAGAGCAACATACAGCTGTCCGTGGCTGAACACTGGATATGGAAGGTTATTTAACTTTAGCAGTAGATCTGCTATGTTGCAGTGAATGAGAATGTGGGTGAACAAAACTCTCAAGCGCCCAGGAACGCTCCACTTTTCAGCTTCGTGCATGGTGACCTGGTAGATGTCGTCTCTGTCAAGCAGAAGCAGGTCGAGACACGCCAACTTGTACGTTGGGTATACAGTATGCCGCACAGTGCGGAGGTCCTCCCTCGAAGGAGGTGGGTCCTCTCACATTGTCCAGAAGCAGCCTAAGGAAAAGTAGCTCCTCGTTAGCCTGAGGGCTTACATGATGAATCGCAGAAATTGTATTGAATCCACCCTTCTCCCTTGCCTTCCAGATATGCTGCTTCTCGAACCAACAGAAGTGGCTTGGATACTGGGCATATGTCAGGTGCACTGGACATGGCCTTGCCCCACACTCACCGCCACCACGGTGGGCATGCAACTTTTGCTCAGAGTTATAAAGAAAGAATGCTCTGAGGTGCGTGTGCTTGTCACGCGCCCTCTCCAATGCGTCAGATACACAATTATCGGCAATAAAAACTGATTGCCTGTTCTCAAGATGAATATTGAGCCTGAATACAATTATGTTCTTGTCTGCCATTTTGTACGACAACAAACGCCAGCATGCTTCTGGTGAACTGACATACCTGCAATCAAGGTAAGATGTCACCTTGTCATGGATAATGTCTCTGACTTGCAGAACTGCAGAGTCGTGTACTTTATTGATGTATTTGTACAGGTACTTTGTCGTTTGAAGCGAGGAACACACTTCATCGTTAGTGTGGCACTGATAGTTCAAAAGTAGATATAGGTTATAATACACGACGTGCCTGTTGTCGTACACCTTGGTGCCGATGGTAGCAGAAACAGCATTGTTCGGTCTTCTGTATTAGACTAAGCCACGGTAGTGGAGCAGAGTCTCTGCCCGAAAATCCTTCGGGAAGTGGAACCTGCAACCCCCATCCCTGTGGCAGGGTGCATATGGCCGGCACTTGATGTGCAGCATGTGGGTNTATGGCCGGCACTTGATGTGCAGCATGTGGGTTTTCACCAATGCATATAGCTTAGGTTCCACATCTCTGACCGGGATGTCAGCTCGGACAGCGGCATCGGAAGTTTTTGACATCGCCAACTTGTCACCTTTTGACAAAATTAGCAGGTTGTGAGCATGGGGTAGTCCCTACTTCTTAAATTCAATTGTATAAGTGAAGGCATCCACCTTGCCAAACACTTGCTTTTTGTTGATGTCATCTATTAAAGCATCAAGTTTACATTTGAATACTTGGCATACAACATCAGGCCTGCATCAGCATATCTTTAGGATAAATCCTGATATTCTTTCGTAAGGGTGGGACATCACCCACAAAAATTGCTGCTACCTCATTTAGATTAACATGAAGGTTGTATATGTTGGGATCCTTGTTCAGGCCCGGCTTGATCGTCCAGGTGTCCTGCCTCAAAGGGCGACCCAACCGCCTTGACTCCTCTTCCTCCGACACTATCACCTGATGTATCGACTTGTGGATCTACGCCAAAGGATTGATCTCACCAAGAAGATGTTCCAGCGTCTCCAAAATTCCAAGCTGGCAAGGATTGTGCTGATGGACCCGGTCAGCATTCGCTGCATCCAATCGATAAAATAAAGTTGATTATACCGAGAGTCTGTGCCTTCCACTGGATGTGCAACCCCAGAGGTGAGATGATGTACTTGTCCATGAATTTGAAATGTATACACAGATCGGCGAGGTGATTCAACGAATCCGTCTGCACAGAATGAGGCGAACGATNTGAATTTGAAATGTATACACAGATCGGCGAGGTGATTCAACGAATCCGTCTGCACAGAATGAGGCGAACGATAATCCTGCATTGCAATTCCTGATGAACAGCCTGTAATCAGCATTCCTGCAGGACAGCAGAACACTCTCCGAGAGGAGGAGGCTGGACCTTGCCCCTCATGCAACACACGGTGAACATGCCATCGCGTTTTATGCCTTCACTTGCAAAAAAGAGTGTGCCACAATGCCTACACTCATTATATATCTGGCCCATGTCATGTGCCTCGATAGCAACTGGCCCACCTCTACAGGCAGGATGCTATTGCCGTGAAATATACGTTCTTGGTCTCGCCCTTGTAAGAGACACCTGTTCCTCTTGGAGGATGAGTACAGGTGCATTTTCTTCTTCGTAAAAGGGCCACAGCAAACCCTTGGTAGTTTCGTCAATTTAACAGGATTGACTCTGTTAGGATGCTTGTGTCAGAAGGCACAACAACAGGTGGTGAGGAGCATGTGAATTTCCAGCATCAGAGTCAACACGCGAGCGTGTTTTTCGCCTTCCCCTTGTTTGCACAACAGGTGGCTCAGGGGCGAGGGAAGGCCCGGCCACTTGGCTGTCATGAAATATTGTTGGAGGTCGCTGTCCTCGGATGGGTGTTGACGTCCTCACAGGTGTTGACACCAGAGACATTTCAGACTTAGATCCACCAGACACACTGTCTGATTGATGAGACAAATGTTCTCTTGACGAGCGTTTGATGAGGCGCTTGTTTTCATTTTGTGACCATGTGGCCACACTTTTCCAATTCTTAACCTTTGGCATCGTGACACGAATGTCCAAATTACAAATTCACATAGTCAATGTTCACACACACGACTTCCCAAATTACAATTTCACAATGTCAGTGTTCACAGAAACAGGGGTTGTCACCTGCGATGATACAGACTCAGATACACCTGACACACTGTCTGATGGTTCAGAAAACTTTGCTCTTGACAAATGCTTATTTATGTGCTTCTTTTCCTTTTGAGACCAGGTGGGAGCACTTCGCTATTTCTTAATCTTGGGCATCGCGATGTGATTTTCCAAGTAACACTTGCAAAATCCACATAATGTCAAAGTTCACAAACACAGTTTTCTGCAGTTACACCCAACTATGCACCATCTGTAACAAAAAGAAACCCATCGGTAACATATGACACACTGTAGACAGACCACATGTATGTGACACAGTTGTCAAAGTAAAGAAACTCCATCCTTCATAAACTTCCTCTAGTAGTTGTGTATGTGCAAGTAAGAAACTCCATCCTTCATAAACTACCTGTAGTAGTTGTGTATGTGCAAGAAAAGAAACTCCATCCATCATAAGCTTCCTCTATNCCATCCTTCATAAACTACCTGTAGTAGTTGTGTATGTGCAAGAAAAGAAACTCCATCCATCATAAGCTTCCTCTATTAGTTGTGTATGTGAAAGTAAAGAAACTCCATCCTTTGTAATTAGTCTTTCCTGTTCCGACAAACACTAGTACAGATCACGTAAACAACATTTGAGTAGAAACCGTGGGACTGATCAAAAATCTTCATNTGTTCCGACAAACACTAGTACAGATCACGTAAACAACATTTGAGTAGAAACCGTGGGACTGATCAAAAATCTTCATGTTTTTTTGTTTACTTTAACACCTGGGGTCAGCCCGCGCATTCCGCGGGTGAGTCAGGTACCTGGTGAAAATTTGTTTTATTGTAAGAGTAGAGTAGGTAGTATATACATACGGTTTCCTAGGGGGCTGCAATGGTAGTGTTCTCTCATTTTGTGTCTGATTACAAAGACAATGTGTAAGGATAANCTAGGGGGCTGCAATGGTAGTGTTCTCTCATTTTGTGTCTGATTACAAAGACAATGTGTAAGGATAGAACAACCACGAAAAACTGTCCGGAACAACCTTGGAGAAGACATGAGGTGAGAAGGAACATCTTCTAACTTCACTTTTTTTTTTTTAAGCATAAATGTAGGACAGGAACCACATCTGTCTAAATTCGTTTATGGAGATAGTATTAAACAT
>NQII01006045.1:0-93599 GCA_002778355.1 Clitarchus hookeri
CGCCCAACCATGTGAACGAATGTGCGCTCCCACCCTTAATCAGTGTGAACTCTGCACTAAACATGTTAGTGGACGCCAAGAATTTATCTTCCCTTGACTTGAGAAGCAGCTATTGGCAAGTAGGTCATGTTGGGCTTCTGCGTCAAAAGACAGCATTCACAGCACCCGACAGCTACCATTTTCAATTTTGCACTATTCTCTTTCCTTCCTGAGCATGAATGTCCGTATCCTGGATGGGCTAATAGGGGAGTGTACGACGGCATACCTAGACGANCAATTTTGCACTATGCTCTTTCCTTCCTGAGCATGAATGTCCGTATCCTGGATGGGCTAATAGGGGAGTGTACGATGGCATACCTAGACGATGCTGTGAACTGGTCAAAGACATGGGAAGAACATGTACAACACCCACCCCTCTTCTTGGAANGCATACCTAGACGATGCTGTGAACTGGTCAAAGACATGGGAAGAACATGTACAACACCCACCCCTCTTCTTGGAACGCCTGGCTATCAATGGGTTTACATGTTCCAAGGGAAAATGTCATATAGAGAAAACATGTCTTTAATACCTGGGCCACATGGTCGNATCAATGGGTTTACATGTTCCAAGGGAAAATGTCATATAGAGAAAACATGTCTTTAATACCTGGGCCACATGGTCGACTCTGAGGGTATCCACCTTAACCACGAACAATTGAAGCTAATTCAATGCTATCCTGCACCCAACATGCGCAAATGCATTCGAAAAATTTTCGTGCTTATAAACTGGTTGAGGCACTACATAGAAGACTTCGCCACAATAACAGCCCTCCTAACCACCCTGTTGTCGACACAACAGTGTTTCCAATGAAACGACGACGCCCAAAACGCGTTCCACGAAATCAAACACAGCATCCAACAGTGCGACAAATTGTCCGGTTTAGACCCCGAGAGGCATTTCTATCTCCAAACAGATGCCAGTCAAGAAGGACTGAGGGATAGTTCTATTTCAATACTATGATAACTGGGAATACAGTAGTGCGAAGTTTGTCCCACGCGAACGCAACTACGACANATAGTTCTATTTCAATACTATGATAACTGGGAATACAGTAGTGCGAAGTTTGTCCCACGCGAACGCAACTACGACATGAACGAGAAAGAATGCTTGGCTATCTTATGGGCACTANTAGTGCGAAGTTTGTCCCACGCGAACGCAACTACGACATGAACGAGAAAGAATGCTTGGCTATCTTATGGGCACTAAAACAATACTACCAACACTTAGAGTACCAACGATTCACATTTAGGTCAGACAATCCGTGTTAATGGGCGTGCATAACATGCACATTGTCCGCAGCAAACTAACTTGGTGGTCCCTGTAATTTCAGGCCAATGTTTTCGTGGTTCTTTGGCTGTCTAGCTCCGGCGCCCGGTGAATGGGCGAGAATTACTGCACGAACACAGTCTGGCACGACCCAGGGTATATGCATACCCACAACTGACCACGAACTGAGGATTCTCAGAAACGGAGACACAAGAAGGACACCGCCGGCAGATGTTCTGACAGGCCAGGAAATGACAGGAACAGTAGGTCTAAGAGTGGCTTACTGACCCCACACAGCCACCATANAGATGTTCTGACAGGCCAGGAAATGACAGGAACAGTAGGTCTAAGAGTGGCTTACTGACCCCACACAGCCACCATAAGAGCTGTAAACTGCACATCATATCTGCGTGCGAGAACACCAGGAGTAAGCCGCCCATGATAATTTCTTTGCAGGCTTCACCCCCACAGGAGTGGACCCCACACAATGGTACGTAGAGTAAGGAAGACAGACTGCATCATCTATACGGGTGGGCGAAGGCAAGATAAATTCCATTGTGACGACCTAAGTGCCGTGCCGAATTCGCCGACACCAGGCGCACGGCGCCCCACGGTAACACCTGTCAGAAGCAACCGACCGAATTAGTCCCGGCCGATACGGGATGGCAATCACCAGCATCGGGCACGAACGGACTACAAGGCCCACCAACCCCAATGCTCTCAACGACATCTGGGTCGTCAGCTGCCATGGCAGCGCCATGAGCCGCGGGGACGTCGGATTCCACGGAGAGCGCCCAAAATGATGAAAGACCACCAGATGCCGCGGCGCCCGGTGCCGCGACGTTGGNACGTCGGATTCCACGGAGAGCGCCCAAAATGATGAAAGACCACCAGATGCCGCGGCGCCCGGTGCCGCGACGTTGCATCTCCTCGACAAGGCGGCCATACCACCAACAACAACTTCGCCACCCCAACGTCTCCATGACATCGTTGTCGTTTAGCAGCTGCAGCGTCTCGATGGTGGTAGGTCCACCAACCTGCCGAGCAGGGGTAGAACCAGCCAACCGACTCCGTCAACCCAGTAAGATCTCACCTGCCAAGGTTAAGTTAAACCGACACCAGTTGGCATGCAACCCTGCAGCAGGTCGATCCAGCTCTGTAGCTCATCTCGCCGAGACGGCTGCGCCCATGGCCGAGGCGCCACTCAATCACCTGCTGCACCTTGCGACCTTGAACTGCCCCTGCCCGCCCAGACAGTGGTCTCCTGGAGGGGAGGGCAAATGACATGGACCACTCCTGCGTGGTCTGGCACGGCCACTGCCATCACCTAATCAGCCCACAGTCGCAATGTGCAAATTTAATAACGTGCAAAGTAGCAAGGCTAGGGTATTTGAAATGTTCTATATAATTTTCCGAGTGTATTTGTGTGTCTAATCAAGCCAATCAGTGACGTTGGAAATAATTAGTCTTTCTTTTAATCTGACCGTTCTGGTCGTCGAGTGCCCCAAAATTTAACAGACCTAATTTTACCACATGCTTTTCAAGGCAACACATAATCACATACGCACTAATACGTGCTTAATTAAAACTCTAAACCCTCTACAGGAATAAGAAAACTCGCTCAGAACATTTCAGTGTTTTATATGTATGTATTTCAAGTTCTATCTTAATGAGGTCAGTTAATGAAATTACCTTGCGGAGTGGAGCGAGCTCTCGGCAAGGATGCCTATCGCTCGCACCATCTCCTACATTCTAATTCCACGTGTCTTAACTGCTTCATGTGCGTCGCATCGCGTGGGACTTTCGTAATTGTTCGAAACATTCAACTGCAATAGGTTAACTTAAATTACTGGAACTTTTATTTTGTTTACTGAGTCTACTCCACATTCACAACACCCCTCTGTCAGCTCAATTTACCGACCCCAAAGGTTTAATTACTCCTGTAAGTTTTCGCACCATTCTTGGCCTTTTTGTACAGTAACGGCCACTGGCAGGCCTTGTGTGCCAGGTCTGATTTAAGTTGTATTGCCTACATGTAACTGTGTACACTATTCGGCAATATAATATCCTTGAGTTAACCGAAACTTGTGAGTTCTCATTGTGTTGTATTTTGGGTCCTGGCCTTATCCAGAAAGTCATCGATGCCTCAAGGAGGCATCCTTCATTTATAAGGTAAAAGGTAATACTAAGGTGTGCTGGGGAGCCTGAATACCTCGGCTATATATTACGTTTTCGAGTAAATTTATGCAGTTTGTGTTAGGGGATACAGCAACATGGTCGTTCATCCCGATCCTGAGAACTGTGATTTTGTGCTGACACAGTGAGCTGGCGCCCATTCTATTTTAAATAGGAATATTGTGCAATATTTTGACTGTTTCCTTATATAGTTGCCAGATGACATCCGTATTTCTATCCCCGACCGCTCAGGAAACGTTAAGTGGGCAGTGAACTGGATTGGGGTCTTCCTCAGGTGGTGAGGAAAGAGTGTGAAAGTGGGGGAGGCAATATCAGAGGAAGGAGAGGTTACATCAGGTGTGACACAGGGAAGCCTGCTGGGCCCTTTGTTGTAAAACCATGTTAACTATTATAAGCCATACCCCTTCAAACACACATTCACTGTGAACCCAAAAATTAAGTAAATTTTGTTTGCGTATGGGTGTTTTCTTAATTATCAAATAAATCTTATATCCTTTAAGTTAACAAGTCAAATGATACATTTCTATATAAACATGTAAGCATTTCTAACTGACTGCATGAACCATCATTATGACAATACCGGGAAAGCAATCACGTGAGTTGTTGGTTCCAATTGCAAAAACATATTGTTTAAGGCATAATTTGGTCACATAGGTGATTCCTTGTGTGACTGTAAATACAGAGTGCTTTATACATAGAACCGAGATTGTTCCTTCAACAGAATAGCTTCACCAATATGGACACTTGCATTAAATTTGTAATGCTACCCTGAAAACCGTTCATAGAACTGTGGAGGTATTGCTCCACCTGTCAAAGGGCAGCTAGCCAGTTTGGAGACACTCACAGTAGTGCAGGAACTAGGCACGAGTGGTAGATATCATCTGTACCAGGGTTGCGAAGTATCCCCTGCTATAGTCCATTCACAGTTACTTACAACTTTTCTGAAGATCTGCCGAAGTCATACTTTCAGGCTGTTCCCCTGCCTCGTGCACACAAAGCTTAATTGTGTCTAGATAATTACACCGAAGGGACAATGCACTGCGTTCGCACGCACTCAGTCTAATAAGATTTTGCATAAAAGTTACATATTACATGGCATAAACAACACACCGGTTTTCTCTCTGTTATTAATCATTTTAATTATAAATTTAATATTTTAATTTACAGAAAAAACATTAATATAAAACCTTTTTTATTACAAAAATAAGGAACTCTTATGTTTTTTTATGTTAACACAAATATAAATCGTTTGTGGGGCATAAAATAATTAGAAAGCAATCAAACACATCATACATGGGGAGATTTGTTCAAATGTTTGCTTTTAAAATTGTGAAGAAACAGTGAATGGCAAGATTCTTCCGATTTTGCTGTTGGGATTCTGAACCCTGATTAAAGGTAATCAAGAATGTTAATAAGCCAGATCCTTACAGATATAAGATTGTACAGAATGTTTCAAAAGTTTTGTCCATTTCAAAACAATATTTATTAAAAAAATATTAATTATGATTATTGCTTGACATGTAACATATTGCTGAAGTAGCTGTTAGTTTCTAGATGATGAATTGTTATTGTGTGCGAATGTTGTACACCAAGCTGCATTTGTCATGTCCAAAGCCTACAAGTGTGGAGGCTCATACAACACACCTGGCATGTGCCTCTACATGCGAGATACTCAACTGATGTGCAGCTTTCTTGTGAGCAACTGTCATTTTATGGCATATATTACAACTTTCCTGTCGTACTTAAACATCAATATTATGTACTAGAGAGTTAATACCCTTAAATTACCGGGGAAACACACATTTTACACATTTTCATTTTGAAAAATAAAACATAAATACAGGCACCCCGAAAATTGACAAGATAAAAAATTAACAAAATAATGCAAAACGTGAATAACGTATGTGAATCCCGCGATTTTACCTTCGTTTCGACTCNTCATACAACACACCTGGCATGTGCCTCTACATGCGAGATACTCAACTGATGTGCAGCTTTCTTGTGAGCAACTGTAATTTTATGGCATATATTACAACTTTCCTGTCGTACTTAAACATCAATATTATGTACTAGAGAGTTAATACCCTTAAATTACCGGGGAAACACACATTTTACACATTTTCATTTTGAAAAATAAAACATAAATACAGGCACCCCGAAAATTGACGAGATAAAAAATTAACAAAATAATGCAAAACGTGAATAACGTATGTGAATCCCGCGATTTTACCTTCGTTTCGACTCAAACGCGAATGAATTTTTGCGCAAAAGTACATCTTTATGCCACGAATTCAATTTGTTTACACTATCGCGAACGTAAACGAAAAGAAAACGGGCCAAACAATTTAGGCGAATGCCATGGCATTGCCTTCGCTTCGACACATTCGTGAAATTCACTAATCGTTACATACTAAAATCAAAATTCTAAAATACCAATTGCCTACATTATCATTACAGTCGACTCATTCAGATTATATAACTAGTTATTATTAAGTTTAGTGACTTTTCTGTAAAAAACCACACTGGAAAATTGTATGTTTCCACTCTACTTATGACACAGAACATGAATATACGAGGGGCATTAACATATGACAAACTTCGTAATATGTGCCCACCTAACCTAACAGAACCTAACCCCACGATGGGTGAATCACTATTTTACATATTTAAACTAACCTAGGAATGTAGGGTTTTACACCAACCTAGATTTTTTAGGGTTTTACACTAACCTAGGATTGTAGCATAATAAACTATCCTAGGAATGTAGGATTTTAGGGGTTTAAAGGAACCGTAAAAAACACTGGAGTAATATCAATTAGCTCACCCAGGTAGGCGATGGGTAAAATTCGTCTCTCCTAGGCCACTTCAACCTTACCCCACTCGATGAAACACCATGATCTATTAAAATGCAGCATAGGCAAATATTACGCACTGAAGCATCGTTCATAGGCGAATATAATGCACAGAAGCACTCGTTCTTGCTTTCTCCGTTTTTAAATCTTTCGAATTGGGACGTCACAACTCAGCCCGGCAACAACACAACAGCTACTGAGCTGTTCAAAAATGTCCGTAAAATCACCTGTGATGTGTCACCGTGACGTAACAATACCCACAAGCCAATAAGTTGACGGCAGGAATCATGATATCACCAAAAATCATTGCGTCTGCAGTAAACAAAGCGGCGGACTGCTCTTATTTTTAACTATTTTAATTAACATGTTCTACTTGTTTTAACATGACGCCCTCCTGAATATTAACTAGGTAAACTGTGCAGAATCCATAAATGCTACTTTCGTTTATCTCAGACGTTTCCTTCAGAAAAGTTACTAAACTTAATAATTACCTACATAAATGCCAATTTTATCACATTCTAAATTGTGGTACCATTGTACATTATTTCATAAAAGTTATCCAGTGTGTCACATTAACTTATTTATGTTTACAACGAAAACTAAAAACCAAAGTTCTCAATGCCAGAAGTAAATAAATGCGTTTCCGCCAGAGCAAGCAATATATTTTAAAATAATACTTTTTCAGCCACCACATAAAATATCAACATGAGTTGTAAAATAGTTTGTGCAATGAAAAAAAAGATTCTGCACTAAATCAACATTCTTAGAAAAATTTTCATGTTCAAATTTGTTGTGTTGAACTTGGCCGAAATTCATGGCAAAACAACAAACAACATTCACTGCAAATTTAAATTAAAATTTTTGTTATATAGTTAAAACATCTATACAATATCTAAATACGGAGAGAAAAAATGACTGCCACGACATGTTTTAGTACAATCTCTGTGGTGAAGCGCTGATGGCAATTGTTTACAACACAGTGTCAGATTCTATTTGCCGTTCGTGTCGATGACTGTAATTTTGTTACGTAAAATGTACATTTCTGGATGTCTTCATGTTACAAATTTCAGTAGGAATATTACATTCTTAGAACCAGACATTTAAGTGCCTAACAACAGTGTGCAGTGGTAAGGCGATTTTAGCCTAACTAACATTTATTCATGTGTTTGCATGAGTGAGTAATACTACTGACATTTCCAAATTATGTAAAACTCGTCCTATTTTCTGGAAAATACACAAGTTGTTAGTAAAATAAAGCAAAAAATTCGCTATCAGAAGATGCACATGGGATGACGTAAATTTTTTGATGGAAAATAAACATCGACAGTGGCGATCAGCAGAGAATAAACTGATCATTACCAAAGCCGATTTACCAAAAATCGTCCGGATAGTGTGATTGGCGATCGGCAATGGCACAGACCTAATTTTGACTCATGGAAAACCTGGACATTGCATTTAAAATACAGTTCATTTTACTGATGATAGTGTTTTGTCATTTCTGGCATAAAACTAACGTGATTTTGAAAAGAGGTATTGATTTAATTTTATTGGCAGATATTTTCCAAGTAAAATTATATCCCAAAAACATAAACTAGTCCCCTTCTAGTCACAAACATTGTTTACAAACAAAGATTAGCACATTTTACTGATTCTGAAGTCCATTTTCAGGTGCTTCTTGGAGGAAAATATAAGAGAATTTCTTATTGCAATAACTACTTATTCCCAATGATATACATCTAATGGACAAACACCCTTCAGTTTTATTTATTATGAGTAAGTGGACTCTCCACGACTAAGAGACCCGTATGTATGTGCAAGCCACGCAGTGTGTTTGCAAGATGTCATTTATGCATTTTCAAATTTGCAAAAACTCTATTTTACTTTTGCTTTTTTAAAAACAATTTTTTGTAACCAATTGATATTTATTTCTGAAGTGACTAATAATACCATAAAATCAAGAAGTTTCATGTTGTAAATATTAAAAAAAAGACCTTCTGTTTCTAGAACTTTCATTACTGAGTATAAAAGTTGAAAAATTATTCATATACTTTTTAATAAGCTTTAATTCCATAGAAAATGACTTGGCATAAAATTACGCATATTTCTATATATAATAAAAGTATGTTCATTGTATTAATAAATTTGAGTTTCTCTTACACATACCCTCATAAGGTCTCAATAAATTAAACATGAGTTATTATTAGAGTTGGAATAAAAGCAGATTTTGGAACCGAACCGAACTAGAAATTAACACATAATATATTTATCGAACCGAAATTAAATTAAAACTTCAAAACTGTCCACGAACCAAACACGAACCGAACCTAGCTATAATTCATCGAACCAGAAACGAACTTAAAAAAAAAGACCTTATCCACACATATATGCCTTCACAATTCAGCCCTTAAATGTTCAAGGATAGATCATTCCTGTTAGTAAAATATGTGTACATTGTCACAAATTTACAGAAATTAACTATCAATGGAAGTTTTAATGTCTGTGTACACACACGCTTTGAATCACGTAGTGCGACTGCAATCACAGCCAAGTATCACCAGGCAGGTTATGAATGCAACTACCGAATCTGTATACTAACAAAGCTAATTCCTCTATCGATAACGAAATAAAAAGTAGCTAAGTAAATTAATCATATTTTTTCACATAGAAAATTTGATTCGTTTAGAGTTTGTCAATGTACTGGCGACGAGTGAGCACAACACACAATTAAAAACAAACACATTCCTACCAAAAAACAAAGACAATTTGCTGGCGTGTTACGAAACATTTTAATCAAATCCGTATTAAAAACAACATGTTAGATCTCAGTATAATAGTTAAACATTTGGAGTTGAGTTAAGCATTCATTGTGTACTAGCTTATTTGTATGTGAATGTTAAAGTTATGTACATGGAAACTCGCGTTCCATATCAACCAGTAATCGATACTTGCAACTTGTAGGCGTCGCTCGCATAAGACAAATTCAGTGCGCAGGGTTTACCGTAACTTTCTAATAGTGCAAGTTTTCAACCAATTTTAGTTAATTTTCGCAATAGATTCGTAGTGTTAACGTTACATAATATATTACGTATAATTTTTTTTGGTTTATGAAACGATGTTTGAAATCTGTGAATAAGCGGAAGAATCTAAACTTTCTCGACAATATTTTATTCATAAAATCATAATCATATACGTAAAGAGCCGATACAAAGCTTCTCGCACTAAACCCGACTTGTATTTTAGTTGGAACAACACATACAGACGTGAACATAAATTTTTCTCAAAAATATCTGGAAGAAATTATTTCCCGCGCAACAAGAAAATCGTTTTCAATTCCAGAAATTGTTCCCAAACATCCTAAGTTTTTTGAGTGTAACAAAACTTGCTAAAAATAAAACTACCAAATTGCGACCGAACTGAAGCTACTATATACTAATATACTAAATAGTAACTTTAAACACGGCCAGTACAGTTTTACTTTCAGATCATTTCCGCATCTCATATTTTCACGCACAAAATAATTATCCAAGAGTGATTCATTAACTGCCGTAAGTAAAGTAATTTTAAGCCAATTTTGAGATGTGATAGGCTATTTATTTGTAGTAATTGAATTGGACTTCCGATTCTCGATTACTCGATTCTTAAAGTTTCGAGGGTATCGAGGAATCGATTGTGAAATTCGTAGTATTAGCACATTCAGTGATTGTATATATAATTTTTATTCAAAGTGCAGCTATCTTACATATAAAATAATACCACATAAAAATTTACAAACAGAACCAGGCACATCCACTATGAAAACATTTCCAGGCAGCCATTTTTTAGCTGGCCTAGTGCGTTTTCTAATATCTATCACTCTAAAATAAATGAGAACATTGGTAGATGTGTTCCTTCTACAAACATTTTTTAAAACTATGACTCAGAAGTGCTTAGTGCGTAAAATAAAAAGCGAAAAACAGGCACACAAAACAGTAAATAAAATAATAATACTATAAAATCACACACAAAGGAGATCAATAATAAGTCCAGTAAGTTCCAAACACAATCCAAAGTTAAAATCAAAAAAGAAAAGTAAAATAAACATTGCTGCAATAGCACTATTGCAAGACTTCTCCAAAAGCAGAAAACTCCACAAACAGACTAAAATGACAAGGGGTCACGAAGACTGCAGGTGTGGAACAGAGGAAATGGCGAGAAATGAAACTTGTCCTGCTATTGGCTGTCCTTGCTGCTAATCGCAAGGAGAAAGTGTTTAGTTGTGAAATGTGAGCTACTACTGCCTATCTCTGTTGGTTCATTCCACATCAGTTCAACCAGGCCACGACACCCAAGTTTTCATATATTGAAACAACTTTGTACAGTTAAACTCTCCATGAAGACGAGTGAAAGTGTTAGTTTTAGAAACTTTCAGTGAATTGGAATGTTTAATTATTTCTGAGGACTTATTTGCAAACTGCATTATATTACAAAACTTGCCACATCTTGCTTACAGAGCACGCAGACTCTCTTAAATCTTACAGTCTTATTGTTTGAAGTATGATGATAAAAAAAAACGAAACTCCCATACAATGTAAAAAATTCAGTTAAATATATTTTGATACAATTTTGTGCTAAAAACCAGGCTTTCCAAAAACTGAATAATTGCACCGAGGAAAAGGTATGAGCATAAGATAAATTTTTATATTAGCCGAGAGGTATGTAAAATAATACCCAAAATAAAAAAAAAGATGATACTGATATAACTAATGAACATACTTTCCTCATCTGGGTGCAATTAATTTTTAAATAATGTTTTAAAAACTGAGTTGGTAGGATGGACTTGCCATCTCTCTGAAAGTAATAAATTTGGGAATGAAACCAGAAACTTTTGCAACAGTAGTGAGACAATTACAAATACAAACATGCTTTCCCATGACTTAAACCCAGAGAACCTCGTACCATAAGCTAACGTGCAATCCACTGTATTATGGAGGTTGGATTAGGAGCATCAGCCTCGGATATTATGAGTCTAATGATTCGAATAATAGTGTTTACTTACCTAATATATTTACAGGACCTTTAATTTTGAAAATAAGTGACTGAGCCACTTAAAACATGTAATTTTACATGGCCTACCGTAGTATTACTTGTGTGAAGAATTTGATGAAAATCAGTTTGGCCCCTGATATATGACATAAAAAACTTTATTTGCTTATTTGGTACTATCATACAAAATTGCTAGAAAAAGAGGCTCTAGGTACAATGATTATTATGTATACTGTCAACATACCAATTTTGGTTGAATTTGGTTAAATGGTTAAATATGTCAAACTTACCTAATTTATTTATGAAGCAGCCATTTTGAACTTTGTTGTCTAAACCATTTACATCCGTAAAGATTACATGGCCTTCTGTAGCATTTATGGTGTGCACAATGTGGTACCAATTTATTTGAAATTTTACAGTGTAACATTTGGTGGGAATCGGTTGATTGCTCTTCGAAACATGGCATAAAACCTCCATTATTTTTATGAGCGATCTTTATAAACAGAAGACAGAAAAGTAATGTAGTACCAATTTCGATGATTGTATACCGCCAACATACACAGTTAAGTTAAACTAGATTATATAGTTTCATAGATATCGCCCACAAAACTAAAATTATTTTATAGCCACCACTCTGAAAATAAGTGTGCCATACTTAAAAAAAAAAATTATTATTACGGCCTATAACAATACATAGTCATTGCCAAATCTTGTAAGAATGGGTTGATTGTTTCCTGAGAAATGAGATAAAAACTAAATTTTTGGTTTGTGGGGCTATCATTCAAAATGGCAGCGGAATGAGGCTCTCCATATACATGTTTGACGGTTGTAATTGGCACTGCCAGCATAGAAACTTAAGTTGGAATTTGTTTCGTTGATAAAATATACTGAGCTAAAATATTTATATAGCCACTATTTAAAAATAAGTGCCTGACCTGCTTACACCACCTGCTGCAGTACTATTTGTTTGCCAAATTTGGAAGAAATCTGTCAATTATTTCCCGAGATACAACACAAAAACTTCATTTTATTTGCATGGCGCTAACTTATAAATTAGCTGACATAGGTGGCTATTTTTTGGTTTATATGATTCTTGTATTATATACGTTCAAAATACAAAATTTGGTCGAAACTGGTAAAATGGTACGGCCTATATAATAAATAAACTTAACACATTTGTAAGGCCCCCAATTTAAAAATTAATAAGTAACTAATCATTTATTACCTTTTTTTTTGTTTACATGGCCTACTATAGAATTACATACATGCCAAATTGGGTGAGAATTAGTTGAATCATTTTCAAAATACAATGTAAAATATTTGTTTTTAAAATTGGTACTATTCTCCAAAATGGAGGACAAACAACAATATCCATCTCAAAAATTAATGCTACCACAAAGGTCTGCCAGCATACAAAATTACGTATAAATTGATTTGGAAGGTTCCCAAGATATGACATATCATCTAATAATGATAAAATTGCTGCCATTTGGAAAGTAAGTGCCCAGCATGGTTGAAAACTATAAAAGTCAGATGTCTTTACTAAGAATTATATGTGTACCAACTTTAGTGAAATTTGGTGTAAGCGTAAAAAAATTGAAAGGGGGACACATGCACACACATTGAACACATCAAACACACTCATACACAAACACACAGGCACAGAAAGTGATCTCATAAGCCTTTCTTTCCTTCAAAATATAGACTAACAAGTACAGTTTCATCAACCTGTGTCTACGAGAAGTAAATTTCCAAATTAAGGCACAGTGGTCTTTTTTTGCAACAAGCCATAGTTAATCAGAATGCGATGGATTTGGGGGAACAACTAAACATTTAACTCGAAAAGAAAGTCTGCAGAAACTTTTGGAAAAGCATATCTCAAGAACTGCCCAATTCCTAAAATTTTGTAAAACATATATAAAAAAAGTCCGTTTCCACTTTGTTGATAAAGAGACAATATATTTAAAACACTTAGCACCACTTAAAAAGTGGTTCAGAAATGGACAGACTCTAACCGGTACTAGAAAGTTCCATAACTTCAAGCCCCTTCATTTGGCTTGCACTATTGAAGCTCGAACAATCAGTGTCGACAAGGATTCATCTCTCACATACAACTTAAAAATTTGTCATACATCGTTTGTAACAGCAAACAATCTTTACCCGGGATGTTATATTGCATTAAAATATTATCACTTGTGGTATTTTGAAATGGTGGCAACAGTGAACAAAGATGAAGGTGATGGACCTTCTCCTTCATTCTATTGGCCGTCACATGAAGATTCTTGTGCAGTACAACTTCCTCATGATCTTGCTGTAGTCGGTAGTCCACAAACTTCATCTGGAAGAACCTACTGCTTGTCAAAGGACAGCACGAGATCAGTAGAGGAAGAGGTGGCACTTATGAACATTATGCAACGAAAAGGAAATTTAAGTTTGTGTACTTTAGAAATGCAAACTGTACTTATTTTATAAGGCACGTATTTTCTTATGTACTGTATCTGTATACTGTTCATTAACTTTGCCGTGTATTCAGTTTCACAAAGATCAATTAGGATTCTCAAGTCACTATTTACCTTTAAAACACCAAACAAATCATTTTTTTTTTTCAAATTTTTAAATGAGTTACTATAGTTAAGTACACTTTTAAACCAAACACTTTTTTGTTATATTGGACTTATTTTAATATAAGTTTAACTTCATAAAGTGGAAATGAAACATTTAAGCAGTAGTCTTTTAGCAGGAATTGAATAAAAATTCTAAAGTGAAAGATAATTTTTTAACTAAAGAAATGAAGAAGCCATAAATTGACTTTTTTGATATAATATTATTATTATTACCACCTCGAGTCTATGTGTATATATATTGCTTAAACATATTCCTTGCTGCTATAATTAAGTTTTTTGAAAGACTGGTTTTTCACAAAAATGTATCAAAATATATTTTACGAAACTTTTTATGACTTGTCATTGCCTTGTATGGAAGTAATTTTTTTCTAGAATTCACATACTTTAGACAATAAGATTGCAAAATTTCAGAGAGATTGCATGCTTTGTAAGCAAGATGTGACATATTTTGTAATAGAATGCAGCTTGCAAAGAAGACCTTGGAAACAATGAGACATTGCAATTCACTGAAAGTTTGAAAAAAGTAAAACTATAACTATATGGGCTAGACCAAACAAATTCGGGAATTAACTCACATTCATGAACAGCTTGACTGGAAAAAGTTATATTAAGATCTGAAAATGTGGATGTCAAAATTATTTTTTTTTGTTGAATTGACATGGCATGACCCTATGCAAAGTTTAAAAAAAATCTCAGAACTTGGGTGTCTTGACCTGGTTGAACTGATGTGGAATGACCCTATTACCACAGGGCCACTTTGAATTACCTAGCTCTATTGTTTAATGGAACCTTCAGACGAGTTGCTCCATTTTGGGACTCCCTGCAAATTACCCAGCTCCATTGTTGGCTCATTGAAGCCATCCATTCGGGACTCACTTAAATTCTCCAATTGTATTATCAATGACAACTTCAAGTTCACTGTGAGCAGTTTACCTAGCATGCGTTTGAACTGTACACATAAGCAAAAAATATAGATATGATAGTTTGAGAAACACTAAATACCTGGGATGAGATTAAATAGAACAAAGAAAATCTGTAATTAAAGCTTAAACATTTCTTTTTCACCCCAAAAACTGTTTTCTTTGCGTTTATTTTAAGCAAAATGTTATATAAGTAAAACAGCTTACTTGTGTGAAACATGTAGACCTATTTAGTAACAATTGTGTAGACCTAGACTCCTAATATTTTTGTAATGTCCATCTTAGTAACTTGGATAAAAGGAGAAGGCAAATATGTAAGTAAGATCATTCTTGATAAACATTTCTAAAAACATGCATTTTAGTGTCCTGAATGTAAAAATTAAATTGCTGTTTATATTAAATTGTCAGACTTATGAAAGATAACTAGAACCAAAACAACAAAACAACAAAAATTTATTAGAAATTGCTATATTTTCAAAACACCGTATAAAATAAACCAAACTTTTTGCAAGAGAGACTCTGAGCCCAATCAAATAATTCAATGTTTTATTTACATGGCTTAACATCTCGACATGTTATTATATAGGCGTACAATGTGAATATAGCTTAAAAATTATAACTATGCTCCTGAAACAAATATTAGAAGTTATATTAAATTAATAAAAAAATACGTATATAAAATTCGGTCTGTTAGTCTTTACTTACAAAATGAAAAATTTACATTCTGTGGCAAATTTTTTTGTAAACATATTTATTATATTTCTAAAATACGTTAACATATTTTTTATGCTCACGTTTACATCACATATGAATTTCTGAACGCGTTGTGGTGTGTATTAAACAATACCATAGTACTGTAATGAAGGTTAGGTCAGATGTAAATAGTTGAGCTAGAATAGTCCAGTGTTAAAACTACCTCCATAGGGGAAACATAAACACCTTAAATATAATTAGGTATGGAAAAATGGTCTTCACAAACAAAAAGAACTGAGTTTGGCTAAACATCTTCAATGTCTCGCCAAACTACGTTAAACCACGTCTTCCTGTATGTTTCCTTTTTTTGTAATTAAAAATTTTTGTATCAGGTGTTTTGCGAGATGTACTATTACTATGCGGTACAATAAACCATTTCGATGATTTTGGTATACTTGACTCTTTATTTTCTCTTTCCATCACTTCAAACAACTTCTATTTAACCAAATACGCATCACCGCTGAAGTAAATAAACGCGGCGGCCAAGGTTGTATCTGACTTGTGACGTCACGGAATGAGCATGCGCGTTTTGGCGGGCGTTTCAAACATAAATATTTCATTTAATCATAACTTTTTTAAAACAAATTTTTTAAATAATAATTATACTTTGTAAATACATTTCTAACAAACAAATGATTAAAAACCAAGTGCCAGCAAAACATATTCATCTTGCCTATGGTTTTAATTGGCAATTCGCATATTTACGCAAAGTGACTGACATCTGGTGATGAGATTTTGTACTAGGTAAGACGGCATGAACCTCACTACATTCAACAAAATTTGGTTGGAATATGTGTACGGATGGGGTAATTCAATGAATGTAAACGTGCGTTGTGTTACGTAACCATTTAACGGTGATTTGATGTAGGGTATGAGAAATTTCAAATATTTCTCCCTTTCATTAAATGAGAGGGAGAAATATAAGGAATATGATGATTTGATGGATTTAACGTAACTTAATGCGACAGTCAACATATATTGCCCGGTCTGTTAACAATCTCATGTAGTAGTATTACGACTCGTTCAGTTTCTAGACCCACCGAAACTGTGCGAGCGGAGAAATTAAATGCTTATGTTGGCTTTGTGTGGTGGGTAAACAGCCAGGACAGTAAAAACCTTCAAACTTTGAGGAATAAGACGTTTATTAATTTTGCCATTTTTTTTTTTGTTTTTGCTTATTTCTTATGGAGGCTAGTAATCTTTTAGTAATAATTTTAGGCATTGAGCCGTACTTCCACGAATGTCCGCTCTCTGTAAATACTATGCATCGTGATAGCAGAGAGGGCTCTGAAGATCAGAGGAATTGTGGGGTAAAACACGTAAAATCTATGAAACAAATATATAAAATCGGCCACCTAATTTTGGAACATTCAAGAAGACATAACCTTACTTCCCAACAGGTGAATCACAGGGAATGTGTGACAGCTATTGTAGGCCAGGACAAGTACAATGACTAACAGTTAAATTACAGTAATTAAATCAGGACGGATAACCACAGTAAAGGCAAGTAGAACTAACCAAACTTAACCTAACTTCAGTGTAGGAGAATCACAGGAGATGTGTGCACTGACGCACTATTACACATCAGAATAAAATATCATCCATTGCTATGCGACCCGATGTAACACCCTCGATTTGTTTGGACATCTAAAACATCTAAATCTCTCATTTGTTAATTTATTTAATTCCTTGAGATTTCTATGTTTTCCTTGCTGCCTAAAAATTCCCTGGCTTTTCCACGTTTTTCCTGTTAGCAGCCACCCTGTTTATTTGGTGATTAATAACTACTCCAACTTAGAACCTACATTTGTTGTGTTGTAACACAACATTTTATTAAAATAAAATACGTAAAAATTTACTGTAAATACAATTAGCTATTACTGTACTGTAGCAAACATAAAAATTAATTGTAAATAAGCTAAAGAAAAGTTTCTGTTTTCACTAAAGTCTTGCCATTTTCTGTAGAACTCTAAGTTGACGGCAATCTGTCATATCAATATCCACCTGTACAGTACATGTCGAAGCTTTGAAAATCGTTTATTCAAATCCATATATAAAATGCATTAAAATTCACATAATTAAAATTTTTTTTTTTAAGAACACAATAAATAGGCTATATGGTCCATCTGGTATCTACCATTATGCTAGAATTCACAAGTGATAATGCATATCCAAATTTCTGAGCATTGGATCCAGTGGGCAGAAAATTTCTGTTTAAAGCCCCAAATAAAATCCAGGACTGGCTTACAATTAAACTTTCGACTGGAGCCTAAATTATATATGAATGCATTGTTTACTCTAGACCAGGGTTTTTCAACCTGTGGGTCGCGACCCTCAGGGAGGTCGCGAAGCCTTGCTCGGGGGGTCACGATCGCAAGCCAGGTAAAAGAAAAATGCAAGGGTTAAAAGTCGTACACTACAATAAAAAACTGCAATTTTAGTGAGAAGGCTGTGCCTGTTTAGTTTGTAATAATTTGTCGAATCGTGATTCTATTTATGAGACGCATATAATCAAATCATTTTCTAATTGGACCTTATTTCTCTTTTTGGTTTGTATGTTCGCCATTGATGAGATCGTTAGTTCACATAGGTAGGTAGTGGCGAATGGCACTAATAATTTTAAAGCGTCTCTTGCCAGCTCTGGATATTCTTGTTTTTTCTTCATCCACAAAACGTCAATATTTTGCGAATGAAATTTCATGTTAAGCGTGCCGTCAGCAGCTAAATCTATAAGATTTTCTTTCATATTCGTGGTTAGATCAGCCAATTGTTCTGTCATATCCCAGAAAGGATTTAGAGTCCATCTATGCCCATTGTCAGCTTCAGAGTCCAGATCTGGAAAGTAACTTAATAGTTTCTCTTCCAAATTACGCAAGCTCTGTATCATGCAAGGAACGTGAGAACTTACTACCAACGATTGGCCCGTTGCATTTTCTTCGACAATCTTCTAAACGCAAGGGAAAGACTCATATGTAATTTTTTGTAAAGACGTTGACCAATAACCAAGTTTTGCGAGGAATCATTTGATTTTATCCTTGGCCGTTAGAATGTTTTCTTCTCTCCCTTGGAGGCTCTTGTTTAAAACATGTAGGTGGTTGAATAGATCAGAAAGAAATGCTTATTTTAGTAACCAAACAGGGCCACAAAAATAATTCGCATATTAAGATTTAGCATCTTGCAAGAACATTAAAAATTCAGCTTTTAGTTCCAGAACTCTTGTAAATACCTTTCCTTTGGATAGCCACCTGACCTCTATTAGATAAAGGAGATTTTGATGTAGCGAACTTATGTCTTCACAACCCATTCTGAACAGTCGAGTTTGCAAGGCTTTACCTTTAATAGAGTTCACAATTTTGATCACCTATTTAAGAACATCATTTAAATCAGAAGGTAAAACCTTGGCTGCCAGAGCTTGTCGATGAAGGAATCAGTGTGTCCAGGAAACATTTGGCATTATTGATTTTAATTTCGCAACGAGTCCGCTCGTGTTGCCATTCATAGCTTTAGCGCCATCGCTACAAATGGCGATACATTTTCTCCAATCAATCTCGTAGTCGCGAGTGCTTTCTATAAACATGTCGTACAAACACTGGCCTGTAGTGTTCGCAGCAAGTGCTTTTCAAAATAAAATGTCTTCTGTGAACCTTCCATCTGCTTGATAGCGCACAAATACCACAAATTGCGCACAATTTGAAACATCAGTAGATTCGTCAAACTGCAAAGCAAAATGTGGGCTCTTCTTTAATTTTCCAACTACTTGTTCTCGAATGTCACTGGCCATATCGTTTATTCTGCGTTCAATAGTATTAGCAGAAAGCGGCATGCTTTTAAGCTTGTTTGCCTCCTGCTAACCTAACATAATTTCAACCATATCCATGGCTGCTGGCAAAATATGATTCACTGTAACTGTATGCGGCTTCCCTGCTCTAGCGACTCGATATGCGACTCGGTAGCTAGCTGATAATACGTTATCGTCGACACTGGATAACTAAAAACATACAACAACAATCATAAAAAAAATAATTGAGTAAAATATAATATATAAAATATTGTTTGTAAACAACAAATAACAATACTATTTTATTACCTGAATCATAATATTTTGCTGCTGTTTAAGGGGTTTCAACTTTCGTCCAAAGAAATCCAACGGTTTATCTTCTTCCTAGGAATGTTTGGTTGAGAGGTGACGAATAAGCTTTGATGGTTTCATACTCTCACGTGATAATACTTCGCCGCCAATTATACATTGAGGTTTATTATTCATGACAGTAAATACATATTCCAAGTAATTGTCGTCATAATGTCTATTTTTTCCTTTTTGATTCGCTTCCGCTACTGCCACTTGTACCGGACGTGGAGGGCTGCGCAGATCTTTTGAGAAACTTATCCATTTGATAGTCGCTCGGAGCGAAGCGCAAAAACAATACGATCACGTGTATACTCGTCGGCGCACCCGGGCAACTGACTGAATTTTTTAACTTGTAAAGGGGTCGCGTATTCAATAAGGTTTAAAAACACTGAGGTTCCATAATGAATAATTGTATAATGTGCTTACGTGTATGTATTTACGCTCACCTTGCAAGACTGCATCATTAACCAGCAGAGGCATAATGATCAGGAGACTGCCCAGGGTGACAGTTTGTAAGAGTGCGCCAAACTCAGGTCAAGGTTTTTTGAAATTGTTTTAAATGCACCTATTCAAATGTAAGAAGTTTTTATTTGGAAACAGTGGATTTATGGAATACAGAGATGGATAACATTAACATAATTTTAATCATTTAGTGCACAAGCATTTCAGTTTGGTTATGAAATACCTTATTTTCCTTTACCTCGCCAAACACACTATCCTCTATCTGCCTAGGCTTTTAGACACTGCCAAAATCAGTTCACTATTAGTCACGTTTGTTGTGTTCAGTAATATACGATTGTTTATCTACAGTGAATGGTGTTCTGAAATGTAAAATTTTGTATACTAATTACTTATTTTAAATGTCGTATTAAAAACAGCCTTCTGGTATAATTTTATTCAATTAATTATATAATTATAATGTTTGTTTATTAAGAATTAGTTCAAACTATTCAGTTTTTGGTTGGAAAAAGTAGACTGCATAATAAAAACAATTTGTAACAAAATGGCCAGAGTATTTTACAATATTGGCCTCTGTTTGGGTTAACAAAAATTAATTCTCTCTAAAGTTGTAGAGATGGGAGATCAAGGCGTAGAGCGTAGTTCAGAGGTTCACCAAACTCGGTCCACTAATAGTACTTAGTAAGAACATCCGATTTTAAAGAAATTCCTACTACTCTGTGCACATACTTTCAAAATGACGGCAGTTTTGATATTTTCGGGTGAAATGTTATTTCTCGGGATCTATTCAATAATATTAAACCAAATGTTGTATATCGAGAGTGCGTAATGTATGCATTTATTTCAGAGATGGNCGGGATCTATTCAATAATATTAAACCAAATGTTGTATATCGAGAGTGCGTAATGTATGCATTTATTTCAGAGATGGATAGTGCTGTTGGTCAGTCAATTTGGAAGATAGTACCACATGAAAAATAAAGCTCTTATGTTATAACTCAGAGACCNATAGTGCTGTTGGTCAGTCAATTTGGAAGATAGTACCACATGAAAAATAAAGCTCTTATGTTATAACTCAGAGACCCCTAAATAGCTGTAGCCAAATTTGGCAAGTAATGAATGCTATAGGAGCCTATTGAAATGTATGCAATTTTAATATATTAGGCACTTATATTTCAAATGGTGTCCATACAAATATTTTTGGTTCATTTGGTATGTCTACCAAACCATTTGGCCAATTGCGACCAAATTTTGTATGCTGAAAGCAATTATTTTAATCGTCATATATACCTACACAAAACCGCTTTTTTCCTCCATTTTGTAAGACATCGTCACATGACAATGAAGTTTTTGTATAATTTATAGGGAAACATAAGTACCAATTCCTACTGTAACACATTTGAACTGAATAAGAAAGGAATGAAGAATAACTATTATTAGGGATTACACAATTTATTTTTTAGTTCGGTCACTGTGAAATTCCTAATGAAAAAGCTTTAAATTTTGGTTGCGCCTACGAATATATTTTACGCCATTAAAGTTAAAAACAATCCCCTTATTATAATTTAAATATGTTATATAATAAAACACACCATCAAAAAAAGATAAAATTATAAGAAAACAATTTTTATCAAATTAGACATACAGTCTTGCGAGTATCTCGCAATATATATTCCCCTTAATACACATGAATACAAAATTCATTTATATATAATAGTTTCGCTTTTATTCTTTTAAATCACCGGACCCGGGTAATAGTTACGCCACTAAAGAGCTTAAAAATGTATACAATATAATATGGTAAAAATAATTCATTGATGCATACTCTGCTGTATTCCTTATGACCAAAATCTAATTTCAACAAGTTCCTGTAGTGACAAACAACATCCATCGTATTGGCGTCTTTTAACTTTCAACATATCGACGAGCCAAACAGTTCACTCCTTACAAAATTACGACATAAGAAAGGAAAAACGACCCACCTAAAACATTCGACAAAGTAATGCACAGACAGGCTACAACAAAAGGGAAGAGTGCAGTAGAGGAAGACGAAGAGAAAAGGAANCATTCGACAAAGTAATGCACAGACAGGCTACAACAAAAGGGAAGAGTGCAGTAGAGGAAGACGAAGAGAAAAGGAAGGGACAGCGCAATAACTAGTGAATAAAAGCAAGTACGATGCGATCACTAGTTAGTATAGTGCTGGTGTGATACGAATACCATTTCACATTCTCAACCCCAGTTCGGAGACAAAACCCTTGCGTAAGTAGATACATGAATGATTGTAGAATGCTAAATAGTACACGTAAGATGACATGTCAGTAACACGCCTGACAATATGAGGATAACTCTTGCATGGGCTACAGCATGTTACGAGCCAGCATACCTGGCAAGATGCATATGGCTCTTGCATGTGCTATAGTATGCTGTTGGTAAAAAACACACACAATGTTAATTAAGCAACATGCACGTATAAATCATTGTTGGCGAGGGGAATGGAAGTGCTTAAGCTTCGATGACCCCCGGGCGAGGTACTGCCCCAATGTATGTCCCGAGTGTTGAATCACGTGTTAGGACATTACTTGTGTGAGTTAGTCTTTACGTACATTGATGACGTGTGCGTGTACAGTGCCACGCTGGAGATACACCTTAAACAATGGCGGACAGTGTTAGACGTGTTAAGGAAGGCTGGTCTGACGGTAAACCTAGAAAAAATTAGTTGGGGTCAACAACATTTGCGAAATGTAGGGTTTATTATTTCGGAGGACAATNTTTGCGAAATGTAGGGTTTATTATTTCGGAGGACAATTTACGCACTAATCCTGAGAAAATTAAATGTGTAATTCATTTTTCCACAACCAAAAAATGTAAGAGGTGTGAAAAGTTTTTTCGGAATAATTGCTTTTTTATAGTAGAGTTTTTCAAAATTTTTTGATCTTACAAAAAACATTACACCAGTTGAAAAGAAAAAATAATGTACCTTTTATTTTAAACGTGGAACAAGAGAACGTTGTTAAAAACTAAAATAAATGGTAGCTTATCATCATGTTGTGCATTTGTTCAATTTTTCTGAAGAATTGTTTTGCACTGTCATGCAAATTATGTGGCCGTCGGGGCGTGTTTGAATAAAAGACGGTCATTTTATGCCGATAGCAAAGCCAGTAAATTATTTACTCATGAAGAACGGAAATGTACTATTTATGAAAAAGAGTGTTTAAGTTGTAAACGGGAAATGGAAAAGTTCTCAGAATATTTAGATCATACTCCGTTTACTTTATTTACGGATAACCAGCTGGTTGTTGAACTCACAAAAGCCAGCTGGTAGATTGGCACGGTGGTAAGTGCACCTAGCTCGCTTTAAATTTACCGTACAGCATATAAAGGGGATCGATAGTTCTGTAGCGGATGTGCTGTCACGCATGTATTGCGAAGACGAGTTTGAGGCAGTGGAATATGGGGCCCCTGTAGTTAGTCAGTTGTTCTATTCAGTTTCCGCTGGTATAAATGTTTTGGAATTAAACACGTTGCAAATGTTTCCCAGTGCTTTTACTGATACAAAAGGACACCATAATTCTAGCACGGAATGAACACACATTTTGTCTGAATCAAAGACGGATGTTCTTTTTACGCAGTTTACAAAGTATCTCTAGGAAAATGGACAAAAAGAGGCAAATTCAAGGTTTTTCTACCTCAAAAAGCTAAGAGCAATGGTTTTTGAAATTTTATCATGAATCCTTTTATGGGGGACATGTAGGACGGATAAAACAATTACCAGTGTGTTAGAACTTTTACGTGGCCAGGAGTTCGTAACGATCTGGAAAATTGGGTCAAGTGTTGCGATGCGTGCCAGCATGCAAAACCAGAAGGGCAATATGCCGATACTGTGGATTGTATCGTTGGAAGCGTATTTATTTGGACTTGATAGGCCCGTTGACCCAGAGTACCTCTGGATATTTATATGTCCTTGTCTTCATAGACAAAGTCAGGCAAATTTTCTTAATTTTTTCCATTACGTAACATAAGGGCAGGAGAAATTTGTAAGTTAGTTATACAGAGAATATGTAGTGTTTATGGCTCGCCCGTGTTTGTAGTAACCGACAATGTTACGTATTTTCTTTCTCAGGAATTCAGAGAGTTAAATTTTATATGAGGACTAAAGATGGTGCAGACTATTCCGTACCATCCTCAGGCAAATTTAGTAAAACGGGTAAATCGAAACATTAAAATTACCTTACGCAGTTTTTCAATGTTATACACCACATCACTGGGATGATGTGTTATATTTACTTTGTTTGTGTTTTAATAATATAGTACATTGTGCTCATAAATATGCTCCATCTGAGGTATTTTTGGGAATACTTTTGATGTACCTGCTAATAAATGTGTTGTCACTCCATTGCAGTTGTTTGGAGAATGTGAGTAATAAAAAGTAGGAAAAAATATGGGGAAGATGTGACACGTAACTTAATTAAGTATCACAAAAAAAACGAACAAAAGAGTGATGCTTCATTTAGAGATTTAAGCTTAAACCAGGTGATTTAATTTTATTTGAAGCTCAACACCTCAATTCCAAAATCTTTTTTTTTGTGCTAGCTAGCCATTATATGGCGCAGCCCATACCAAATAGTTAGGTTTCTTTCGCCTGTGACAGTATTGATTGTTGATCCACATTCTCCTAACAGATCGGAAAATGTTCACTTTTCCCAGTGTAAAAAATATCACGTACCCAAAAATTTACCACTTCTCCTAAACATCCCATAAGCTGTCTTGATATTTTGGATGTGAAAATTGTATCATCCAAAATATATTTTGAAATGAATGTTTTAAAGAATTGAAATATTCCCAGTGTTAAGAATTGTAAAAATGATATTTGTATTAAAGAGTATTAATGATTTTTAATGGTGTATACTCAGTGTTGATAAAGTAAATTATTTTATTTACATATGGTTGCCCATGAAAAAGTAAAACGGAAAGTTAAAATGCCCAGTTGTTATGTAAATAAAACGCCTATATATTTTCAATTTATTATTTTACATATTTTATTTTGTGCACACAATTTGTATTTAAAAGCACTTGTAAGAATGAAATTGTATGAATTTACGTTCTACAAACAGTCGTTTTAAGTCCCTGGTGTATGTCTGTTTTATTGGCTGTCTGCTGCTATCACCGAGACCCGTGTTCCACGTGAAAAGGAGCCTGGGGTGACGGTCTGGTCTGCCGACGCCTCGGCATTTTCTGGTCACATGAGCAACACCGCTGTGGNGAAAAGGAGCCTGGGGTGACGGTCTGGTCTGCCGACGCCTCGGCATTTTCTGGTCACATGAGCAACACCGCTGTGATCGAGTATCACAGGAGGAGGGATGTGACAGCCTACGCACATCAAGAATGCGCCTAAGTTCACCTCGCCTTGGATTGTTGTATCTACTTGAGGATCGTGGACAATGGCTTACCTTTGTCTCGATGGGACCCGCTCTACAGACCATCTCACTGCTGCTGCCTGCGTGAGTGCTGAATGGCAAATGGCGCTTTGGCGTGCTAGTGTGCTGTTTCTAAGCTTCGCTTGCTTCCCTTGCCCTCTTCTAAGCGTCTCCTAAATAACAGGACGCCTACCAGCCGACACTACCAGGGGGTGTTTCCGCTCCATGAACATCGGAAAATGTTCGAGAAGACGACGACAAAATTGTATAAAAGGCTTGTGTTCTCCCTGCTGTGGGAGACAGGCCAGGGGCTTTGTTAGGAAGGAATTTCTGTTCGTCTGTTTGAAATGGCAGGTAGGGGTGGTTGTTTTGCATAGTAATAAAAATACATGTATTCCTATTTTTAATTAATCTGTATAAAATAAATTAAATACCATGTGTTTGTATGGTTTTTTAAAGTCATGCGATTTTATTAAAGAATTTCAATTTATTTTGTATTCCCATATTGGGAATTGGCATTTTGTATTAAAAAAATTGGAAGATATATCAGAGTTTCGTAAACATTACTTTTTCTGCTAAAACCCAATGTAAGTTTTAGGATTATATTGCCCTTTGCTTGCACACCAACAAGGAGGGGTTAGGGTTTCCATTCCTTGAAAATCGAACATCATCATCCTGAGGAAACAGAGACGAAGTCCTATTTGCATGTCAGCTGAAACCGTCACAAGAGTTAGTGTGTTCTGTTTGTTATTTTGGGTAAGGGATTTGAAGTATATCTGGCTGGTGTCTGCTGGTTATGATGTTATAACAGAATTGATGGAGCTATGTTTACTATGGTATATTTTAGTAGGTGTTATTCATTAGAACAGGCAGTATGGTGAGACGAATTTTTTGGGCATGGCCGATATGCTTTTTATGGTATGTTGGTGGGAAGATGCGTATTTTTTTTATCTAGTGTTGGTCGGGAGATTAGATGGTATGGCCAGTAGATATAATAGTGTTATGGGTTGGCCTGAACTATATAGTTGCTAGTGTACTTGAGTTATTGGTGGTTGATGTGTTGGGTGTTATGGTGGTATTTTAGGTGGTATGGTGGCTGTTTGGGTAGTGTGGTTGTGGTTGCAGATATTGTGGTTGTGTGGTTTCAGATATTTCGGTTGTGGTTGTGTTGGTTGGTGTGTAGGGTGGTCTGTTTGGATGTTTAGGCTATATGCTTGCTTGAGTAGATGTTATGGTCACTATGTTACTCATAAGCTATATTGAATTTTATTTATAAATCTGCTTGCAGCGACTGCTCCTTTGNGTTATGGTCACTATGTTACTCATAAGCTATATTGAATTTTATTTATAAATCTGCTTGCAGCGACTGCTCCTTTGTTAGCATAATGCAGATGAAACCTGAAGTGCTTATTGGCTGTAGTCCAAATTACTTATGCTTCTGAGTTTGGTGCATGTCGCGTTTTCGAAGTGGTTGACAAAATGATAGGTGTGTGGTAAATAGGTGTGCTTAGGGTAGGTATGATTGTATTGCACTCTCTTAGATTAGGTTATGTGAGGTTGGTTTGATTTTTCTTTAGTGTTGTAAGTTGGGTTTTACTTCTCTGAACTCTGTTAGGTTAATGTGAGGTTAGGTTGAGTAATGTTAGCCTAGTATACAAGAATTCCAAGTCATACATTAGGTTGAACGAATGTGACTAAATGTATAAATATTCAGAGTCCTACATGAGTGGTCAAGTTCCTCTACAAATATGGAGCTGGCGGAGACTTGATGATGCCAGGATGGGCTCTGGTACTCAGGTGGTTTGAATATGTAACACTTAAATTTTTTTCTATGTTTGATTATATCAAAATAGGTTAGGTCTGGTCCTAAGTCTTACAGAGCATGAAATATATTCCAAATCCTGCACGAGGTTAAATATTTGGTATGTCCTACACAATATGACAATTTTTCTAAGTTATATAAAGATGGCAGGAAGGAGCAAAGGTGACTAAAGTGGAATGCGAGAGCATGAACATATAGGGATGGAATGATAGAGCATGAATAAAATTAAATACAAGATGGTAGATAAGATGGCAGTGGTAACGTCAAATGTCATNGGATGGAATGATAGAGCATGAATAAAATTAAATACAAGATGGTAGATAAGATGGCAGTGGTAACGTCAAATGTCAAATGTCACGGTTCCCTGGATACCGACCTTGGAACCCTTTCCCGAATCGACTAAATTCTTCTACCAGCGATGCAGTCCATAAACATGTAACAAATATACTTATATATTTGGCCAAAAAAGTGGTTGCGTTTTTTTACTAATTTAATATTAATTTTCTATGAGCAAACAAATAAGGATGAATTTGGAAGTAACTTAATTGTGAACAAACTGTAAATGACGATGCCACATATAATTAAATCGTATTTCTTTGGCTTAATGTTTGACTCGGTGATGAATTTTTTGTTTCCTAAATTCTGTAATTTCATTCTTTACCAAAATTAATATTTTTGATTTGTAATGGTTTTCCTGGTGTAAATATTACAACTTTTGAAACTTTAAGTAATTATAAACTTGAGGAATATTAACGAAATAAAAATATAATTAGTTTTGTTAAAATTTTTTTATATTTATGAAACTATAGTTCATCCATTTATACATATTTTTAAATCTTAAATTCAAAACGTTTTCTTAAAAAAATACTTAAGAGGGAAAATAATTTTTTCTAAATCATACTGTATAATCCGCAGATGCTGTTTCTAAAAACAGAACATTTAATTTAACTCCATATGATAAACAAAAAAGTGTTCAATATTTTTGAGTTCTGTAGTTTCGTAGGCCTACTTACACCAAGGAAGCCTGAAGAAACTGATTTGGTGTAAAATGTCTAATTTCCACTCTATCATCTGCCAGATCGTCAGTAAAGTACTCGCGAGTAAGTGAGGTGTGATAAGGGACACCGTTTCCCGATATGTTTTAGACAGCAATGACCACAATAATTGACAAGCAGAGATGCAGTTAAGTTGCATGCAATACGTTAAGAAGCAGCGTGTAAGATACAAATATAGGCGAACTTAGAGAAGAATATTGGCAGCAACCACTTTGAATTTCTACTTTAGCCGTCCTTTGATTTGAAAATTTCTTTCTTACGTATTAGACAGATTTGANATCGTCAGTAAAGTACTCGCGAGTAAGCGAGGTGTGATAAGGGACACCGTTTCCCGATATGTTTCAGACAGAAATGACCACAATAATTGACAAGCAGAGATGCAGTTAAGTGAAAATAAGTTGCAAACAATCCGTAAAGAAGCAGCGTGTAAGATACAAATCTAGGCAAACTTAGAGAAGAATATTGACAGCAACCACTTTGAATTTCTACTTTAGCCGTCCTTTGATTTGAAAATTTCTTTCTTACGTATTAGACAGATTTGANATTTCTACTTTAGCCGTCCTTTGATTTGAAAATTTCTTTCTTACGTATTAGACAGATTTGAAAAGTAACAGAGTCAACAGCGTTGGTAGTTATAATCAAAAAAATAATATTTAAAGTGTAAATGCGTTGATGTTAAATGTAAATGAGGTTACAAAAATAAGTAAAAACATTGCAAACTTTAAATACAATCAGTGACCACTAATTGCCTAAATTTGCGTAACCATTAGCATTACAAATTATATATCCATTCATCGTCTCTCTCTATCTTTCTCTCTCTCTCTCTCTCTCNTTGCGTAACCATTAGCATTACAAATTATATATCCATTCATCGTCTCTCTCTATCTTTCTCTCTCTCTCTCTCTCTATATATATATAAATATAGATATATATATGCCATTTGTATGTACATTCGCAACAGAAATTTACTGACTTTCTAAGTNTATATATATATAAATATAGATATATATATGCCATTTGTATGTACATTCGCAACAGAAATTTACTGACTTTCTAAGCAAAAACTAGCGGTTTTTTTTCGCCAGGGTTGTCCCTACTGGTTCAACCACTTTTCACCTTGATGTGTTGCCAGAATGTTGTATTCATGCTGTGCTGTGGCCGTTATGGTATTTTTCGGCACTTTAATGCCTACTAAATTGTTTTGGTGTTGTAATTTTTGCCATTATGTAGCCGGTTATAGACCTAGTAAATAATATTTGTGAGATGTGTTTTTTATCCATTTTCTTTGGTGGTTCAAGACGTAGTTCGCCCCTCTGTGGTGGATAACTCTCCAGTTTGATAGTTNTTTTTTATCCATTTTCTTTGGTGGTTCAAGACGTAGTTCGCCCCTCTGTGGTGGATAACTCTCCAGTTTGATAGTTGTTTTGTCCGTGTGCTCCAGTTATATTCACTCAGAAATATAGTGGCTCTTATTGTGCGGGTGCATGTGCAAGCCTGACCTTCCCTGCACCTGCTGGCCTAATTCTTGCTGCATGGTTCGGCTTTCGGTGCACATCGCCTGCCCTTTTCTTGATGGTGACGACGTAGTNGGCCTAATTCTTGCTGCATGGTTCGGCTTTCGGTGCACATCGCCTGCCCTTTTCTTGATGGTGACGACGTAGTCATGTTTTATTTAAATTCCCCCATGCTGCTATCTGGAAGTGGGTGTGTCATCTTCTTGCCCATTGGATAACTATTCCGTTCTTGTTGATTCGACGATATCCTTATTTAACTAAGTCAACTATGGGTTATTTAAATAAGAACTTTATCTGTAAAGCGTAATTTTCAAATTTTCAAATTTGTACTATCAAACACATGTTCGCAATACTGTTGTTATAGACATTTAAATTTATTGACTCTCAAAGTTAATTATATTTGCAACTAATTGATTTAATTTACATTTCGTACAGGACACACCTTTGAACATTTCTATGCCGTGAGCAAAAATTTAAACTTCAATATTTTAATTAAAGTGATTTAAACTAATTAATAGTAACGTTTTCTTTTCCGTTCTAAAATGTTTCAAGAAATAATTTTTTTATGATTTATTGTGTGATCTCTTATGTTCTTAGTTATGTTAAGCAAACATGAATACTTTCAACATTTAATTGTTCCATCCTGTATTTCATTAAATTCAAACCAACCATTAATTAATGCATAACCACAAGGTTCATATTTTTATTTATAGACAATTTCATCTTCCTCTGAGGCTGTAATTATTTATACAAAAATGTATTAAATATATGTATATATATATATTAAGAACTATTCTCTTTTCTCTTTTGCGCCATATGAAATCACCGAAAATGATATAGCATATGTTTATATCACGTTCTGTAGTAAATATTTTTGCAGGTCTTTTTGTAAATTCGTCATTTTTGTGTCACTTTTTAATATTTTTTCTGGCAGTTGNGTAGTAAATATTTTTGCAGGTCTTTTTGTAAATTCGTCATTTTTGTGTCACTTTTTAATATTTTTTCTGGCAGTTGTCTTATGTGGTTTGTGCCAAAGACCTGATGAATTTATTATTTTTGAGGAAGTTGATAATTAATTTGCTTATAATTTTTTCATCGCACATGGGGCACAATGCGCGCTCCCCTTCCTGGTGTAGCTTGACAACCCAATTTCTCAGCAGAATAATGCCCAGTCTCACACAGCACAGATATATCTGGCCTGCCTTTGTGGTGCCAAAATGTTTCCTTAGCCAGAAATGTACTCAGACTTCTCGCCCATCAAGAATGTTTCGTACCGGATTGGACGAAAACTCCTACTAGCAGCAACTACAGCTAATTTAGAGGGTCAGTTGCAACAGCTGTGGCAGGATCTTCTTCAGGAGAACATCCGACATACATATGGGAGGTACGAGCTGGCATAGCGGCGGACACTTCATGCTACGGGTGGTCCAGCACAATACTAAGTGCATCCTGCAAGTGTTGGTCCCCTGCAATACATGCTTGTTGTGGTAAAATAGTTTGATATTTTCTGTATACGTACTCCCATGTCCTGCGCCTATAACCTATATGTGCTGCTGTGATGGTAACATCAGAATTATTATTTTTTAATGAGTGTACATGTATTTTCTGATGCATTAGGGATTTCTTAAGGAGCATTATAGTATGTAAGGTGAACTATTAGGAGAGATTAAAATAAAAAAAAAGACATTTCTGTAAAATTTAGAGCATCTCCTTTGAACTGATTCATTTTAGTGGAGGTTAGGAAATTGTNAAAAAAAAAGACATTTCTGTAAAATTTAGAGCATCTCCTTTGAACTGATTCATTTTAGTGGAGGTTAGGAAATTGTAGACCTCACATGCAGAAGTTAGGCTTAATTTCCAACTAGTCAAAGTTCAGCGCACACAATATTAATGAAGATGATAATTATAAATGCACTGACAGCGGGCTGCATACAAAACATTAAAGCAGTCGCCAAGTGGTATAGATCGTGAATTAATCGCATTTCTATAGGCATGACAGACCACAAACAAACGCATTGACTATGAAATTAAATATTTTTCGAAAAAAAGATGGAAAAAGTTGATCGAAACATTGAAATATTGATAGAAGGATTGAAATATTGACAGAAAGTTTGAAATATTGGTAGATTATTTGAAAGATTAATCAAAAATATTGAAAGGTTGATTGAAATATTGTTCGATTAATAGAATGATTGATCGAAAGGTTGAAAGCATGATAGAATGACTAAATGATTGATCGAAAGATTGAGAGATCGATAGGAAGATTGCGAGATTAATAGAAATATTAGAATATTTATGGAATGGTTTCTTGATTGCTGAGAAGAGCACATAAGATAAAACAGTATATCACCCGAGTGTGTCCTATACATTCCAAGTTTCAAGGGCCTAACCCAAATGGTTTGTGAAAAGTATCGTAGACAATGTAGACAGTTCAGCAGCTGAAAACCAACAAACGCGAAGTTGGGATACTGGTGGCAAGCACTCCTTCAAAAATGTATTCATCTATACATCTACACTCCAGTAGCTCGCTGGTCNAGTTGGGATACTGGTGGCAAGCACTCCTTCAAAAATGTATTCATCTATACATCTACACTCCAGTAGCTCGCTGGTCCAAAAAAGTACTTGTAATTTGAGCAGATTTTAATTTGGCAGGTGAATGTGCGTGTAATTAAGAGCTTGCTCGATAAAATTATACGAAATCAGATGGAAGAGACGAGCATAAAATTACATACCAGACTGAACGATAGAAACATAAGGGGAAAGATATAAAGAGAGAAAGAGTGTTATGTCACCTCTCGCATCAAGCGAAGAACTGTGATGTGATACGCCTTTGGCTACATTAATTACATGCAGAGGAGGAGATATTATGCGAGCAACGAACAATTACGGTCTATAGAGGNTACGCCTTTGGCTACATTAATTACATGCAGAGGAGGAGATATTATGCGAGCAACGAACAATTACGGTCTATAGAGGTGGTATTGATTTTAAATTATTAGCACAATCTAGTGGCGATTGCGATTGATATGTAGTTTGTAAATGGAGGATGATGAAGGGGGTGGTGGTACGGTGTGATGTTAAAACAATGGTTCTTTGGAGGGTATATGGTGGTTGGGTGGGTGGGGGCTAGCTATGCAGCCAATGGAATGTAGTGTTGGGGTAGAGACTGTCTGACTAAATAACAAATGGAATAACAATGGTTAGGGGTCAGTCGTCTGCTGGTGGTCATGTTGCTAGAATGATTAATCTGCTATATTTACAGGAATCGAACTCTAAACATTCTAAATGTTAGTATTTAAATGTTTTCCCAAGAAAATTTCCGAATATTTCGGGATTATTAATAAATCTGACATTATTATAAATATTTAATTTTAATTTCCGTTAGGTTGTTTACGGTTTTTTGCAGTTTTTTTTTAGTCCGAGTTTGCCTAAGATTAAGGTCAGGGTCACAGATATCCAAGATTGTGTTCAGGAGCCGAAGTGGTGTTGTGGTTAGACTGCTCGCGTCCCGCCTGGGCGAACTAGGCTTGATTCCGGATTTTTTAATGTAAGAATCGTGCCGGACGATGGCGCTGGTCAGCGGGTTGTCTCCGGGATCTCCCTTTTCCTCTGCTCCTGCATTCTAGCGCCGCTCCATACTCACATCACTTCACTCTCATCGGCTCTCACGGCCTCGAAGTTTAGAGTCGTCCGAATCTCTCCACTCCATTCCAAGATGGTGGTCATGCTCAATAATGTAATTTTTGCACTTTTATTTATCTTATGACAATTGTTATTTGAATATGTTAATACAATTTAAATTCACATGGGGTCAATACAGGAATAAGGATATCCAAGATAGAGATCGCTGTCCATAGTGTAGATTATCTCCGATGTTTTATATCGTTAACCCAATTTTTCCTCTTTTTTTTTTTATTTTCAGGCCATTCCTAGGTCAAGGTTAAAGTCCCGGACATCCAAAATGGCGGTCGAGTTTTATAATGTCATTCCCCCGCCTCCCGATTTTTACAATTTTCTAAAGTTTTTTTTTAATTTTCCACGATTTTTCTACTTTAATGTCATCGCGAGACAATANCCGATTTTTACAATTTTCTAAAGTTTTTTTTTAATTTTCCACGATTTTTCTACTTTAATGTCATCGCGAGACAATATCACGGTCACGGAAATCCAACATTGATATTGGAATCCATAATGTAAAGAAATTTGGTCTACATATTTTCTGGTTTGCTGGGCTTTGCTCGGAGACATAAGACCTCTCCTTGATTTGAGGACTATCTATATCTCACGTAGAAGAGTCACGAAACCTCCTTGGTCGTTTTCAGCGAGTCTTGAGCTCAAATAGCTAATTCTGGGACATTCTGTTGGNGAAGAGTCACGAAACCTCCTTGGTCGTTTTCAGCGAGTCTTGAGCTCAAATAGCTAATTCTGGGACATTCTGTTGGAATCACATAGAAGAGCGTTGAATGTGGTGTATTTATTTTAAGACAAGGGTAGCAAGTTTTACTTTCATCTATGTAGTAACATTTGGAGAAAAGGGCGATTTTAGCGAAATATAAGTCACTTATAAAGATTTTGGGGTTAAAACGGGATATTTTGACNATTTGGAGAAAAGGGCGATTTTAGCGAAATATAAGTCACTTATAAAGATTTTGGGGTTAAAACGGGATATTTTGACAGCCACGAGGTCTAGGTAAATGTTACCCACATCCAAGATGGCCACCATGTGACGTCACAACATGACTTTCTGTTGCCACCTGGCTCCTATCCCACATATCCCTTGTCACAGAACTTTCTTTTGTATTCTACTCGCCTGGCAGTGAGGAATATAAAACCATACACCAACAGGGTCATTAGGCACCGGAATACTTTATGGGCAGATTGCCAAGACAGAGCTATTGTGGTCTACAGAGAGTGTGAGATGAGGTACAATACCAAGTAAACATACGTGTTATACAAGTTATACTGTAGATTCCATTGTTTTACTGCAGCATATAAAAGCTTAACGGAAACTATTGTTTGGTTTTATTATGCATGAAACAATAAGTCTAATATATATGTGTCTGTATTTTATGTAGTGTTATGTTCCAAAACCTGAAAAAGGGCTTTGTGGTTTATTTTATAATGATGACATACCATATGTTGGTATGGTTTGTGCATCCGTTTTGTACTGGCGACTACAGATTAGTTGATTCTAATTTTCCTTCTTTTATAGATGTGATGATATTCAAAATATTTCACGTAATCTACTACAATTGAGAAGTAATGGATAATTTTTTTGCATGGACATTTTAATTTCAAACGAGATATTTAAAAGTAGACAAGTCAATCAATTTTGGTGTTATTTACGGAATTGTATATTTAGTGATAAAAAAATACCTATCAGACTATACAATGATAAGAACTTTGCCTAAAATTTCTTAACTTTACTCTATTAGTTGGGGAAAAATATCAAAATTATTACATTGAGACACACAGATGAATTGGCATTATTATTCTTTGCTTTTTTTCACATCTGTAATTTTCTTCTTCTTTTCAATTAAAAAAAACATATATATTAAATAACTTTTAGCAAAAACAATGGCGAATTAGATTTTTTTTTTATTAATATAGGAAATTTAAACAAATTATTATCATGACGTTTCGGAAACATAATTTGACTGAGGAGCATATAGGGTGCCGATATAGAGTACAGTCGCTCCTCTTGCACATTTCTTACAAATATCAGGANCTGAGGAGCATATAGGGTGCCGATATAGAGTACAGTCGCTCCTCTTGCACATTTCTTACAAATATCAGGACCTCGGAACTTTGGTAGCGCACCAGTGGTTATCACACCAGTACGCTCTTCAGGTGAGTAAGTTAGACAAGTAAGGAAGACAGGTTAGTCTGAGTAAAGGCTTTATTGCTAGTCTAGGTGTGGGCGAGGCTAGGCTGGGAACTGCTCCAGGTACTGCTGCACTGCGGTATGGCCACGGTACTTGGCATAGTAGAGGGCATTGTGGCCTTCCCCATCTGTAGCCGTGGTGTCAGCGCCGGCCTGCACCAGTAGCTTCACTGTCTCGAGGTTACCTCTGTCCGCTGCCCATTGGAGCGGTGTGTGGCTGTAGATGTCCCTCACGTTCACGTCGGCCCCGCGCGACACCAGCATCTTCGCGAGCTGGTAGTGTCCGCCGTACGCCGCGCCAATCAGAAGCGTGTAGTTGTCTTTGTCAGGCAAGTCGACAGGCATGCCGGCGCACAGTAGCAGCGTGGCCAGCTGCGTGTAGCCATAGTAGCCGATATAATATAGCTTGTCCATAGCATTCTGAAGTATGTTCTTCAGCTCACCGTACGCCCCGCTGCTGTGGTCCATCTCAGCATCCAGGCCCCTCTCCAACGTCTGCCAGTCTCTGGATCCGCTGTACTGTAGCACCTGCGAGCACGCGCCAGTTGTGATGCGGCTGTCACGACAGTCACCATGGCAGACCGGGCTCGATTCCCGGGGGAAAAGCGGCGGGGATTTCCCCGGGGTTCTCGGTCACTCCCCCAACACACCATTCCTTCGCAACTCCATCTTCACTTCATTTCGTTCTCATTGGCACTCAAGATATCAGCTGTTTAGAGTCTCCCAAATATGACTCAATTACTCGTACCTAGACCATACTAACAGCAATATTTATCCCACTACACGCCTACTCTCTCTGATCAGAAATACCCGGACATCCCTCTGTAAAAGTAAACTGTCGCCCACCTGTCACTATGACCACCGTCNCTCTCTCTGATCAGAAATACCCGGACATCCCTCTGTAAAAGTAAACTGTCGCCCACCTGTCACTATGACCACCGTCACCGCTATAAAGGGAGGCAGAGGGCTCGATGTTGGTCAGTACCACGCGATAGCAGCAGAATGAGTGGAACAAGGGAGCTCAGTGACTTTAAGAGTGGTGCAGTTATTGGTTGCCACATCAGTAAGCAATATTGTCACCCGAAGGGGGAGAGCGTGTGACTGGAAGGGATCGAATAATTGTGGAGATCAGTCGTTCTTTTTACAGCTATCGATAAAATATTAAAATATTAAAAATTAATCCACAAGTTTTTAAAAGGGAACCTCCCCCCCTTTAAAAAACCTTGTTGATTGGTTAATATACTTCATGTACATGGGTTCAAAGCTGATTTTAATACACTTATAAGAATAGTTACAATAACAATCCAGTTTGTTTTNTACTTCATGTACATGGGTTCAAAGCTGATTTTAATACACTTATAAGAATAGTTACAATAACAATCCAGTTTGTTTTCAATTCAGAAGACGTATCTGAAATACATTATTATTGACATACAAGTATAAAATTATCAATAGAGGGAAGACAGTCACGGCCGAGGATTCAACATAATTAGACGCAAAATAATATAAATAATCGACAAGCTGCCTTGCAGTACCTAAAAAGGTTTAAACAATATATTTTGGAACCAATCCCTACATATTCATTTAGACTAGCCTACAGTTCAAAACCGGAGTCAGAACATAATTAAGTTAGTTGTGGTACATGGACGAGTAAGGGACACAACTGAACTCGAAATAACACTTCTTTTGACTACTGGTTGTGCTGGCCCCAGAACTTCTACCAATTAACTCCATCTTCATAATAGAAAAGTACAAGTTACTTATCTACATGGTGTTATTTCGCGGTTTGCCTTAGGCCTTGGTCTTTCGCCGCCACCTTCTCAATAGAAGAGCGAAGACAAAATAGCAAGGAGCAAGAGAGACCACGCAGGTAGGTATTTATAAACTTGCGCACACCTGCCACGGGAATAGAGACAGCTTTCACTATACATTTCCCTATCATTCTTCTGCGGATCGTTTGCATATAAAGTCTGGAAAATTCTGTTTACTCTTTAGTAATATGTTTAATTTTGTGAATATCCTTACAANGATCGTTTGCATATAAAGTCTGGAAAATTCTGTTTACTCTTTAGTAATATGTTTAATTTTGTGAATATCCTTACAATAATGGGAAGGAATCGTGTTATAATAATCACAATCAACGTAACAATATGTACTATTTTCTGCGGCGGTGTNTTACAATAATGGGAAGGAATCGTGTTATAATAATCACAATCAACGTAACAATATGTACTATTTTCTGCGGCGGTGTTGTGTTATCTGAATTGAAATTATCTTCATGAGTCCTCATGACTACCGCGTTAACAATCTACACTATTACAAAAAGTTTTTTATTTAGTATTTGATTGTAAACCTATGAATTTATCATCGGATNGCGTTAACAATCTACACTATTACAAAAAGTTTTTTATTTAGTATTTGATTGTAAACCTATGAATTTATCATCGGATGTCAGGACTTCATATTCTTTTCGCATAGAATGTTCCAATCTCCGTTCATAGAATAAGAAATTTCACGCAATTTTTTAATTTTTCTTTGTAAGATTTTAATGTGAATGCATATTAAGGCATAAAAATTGCAGGTNAAATTTCACGCAATTTTTTAATTTTTCTTTGTAAGATTTTAATGTGAATGCATATTAAGGCATAAAAATTGCAGGTTAATTATTTGTGTAAACATTTGTAAATTTGTGAAACACATAAACATGTTAGCTTTAAATTTTTGGTTGGTACTCGGGAGCTATCTTTTTGCCTAGATATAAGAAAGAGCACAAAATTNAACATGTTAGCTTTAAATTTTTGGTTGGTACTCGGGAGCTATCTTTTTGCCTAGATATAAGAAAGAGCACAAAATTTGTAATGAAAAAATAATTGTTAGCGTAATTAATGTTTCCAAAAAATTTGTACAAAATTTGCTTGTTACTATTAGAATTGAAGCTTTATGATAAGAATTCAATGATTCTGATTCGGTGTTGCGCTTAATGACGATATGTGTAATTCTACATCAGTGAGCATTNTATGATAAGAATTCAATGATTCTGATTCGGTGTTGCGCTTAATGACGATATGTGTAATTCTACATCAGTGAGCATTACCTTCGTTGGTCTAGATATACTGTAGGCTGTAGTAATTACTATTTATGACAATAACATACATCACTGCCTCACTACCATTATGCGACTACATAGAGCTAAGGGCCATAGGTTATGTCATTTAACACGCAGCATTACCAGGTTTTTAATCTTCTGCGGAGTTTGTTCCGCACACCCAGGCACATCCTCCTTCTTACTCTCCAGCTAAAAGCACACACAGTGAAACATGTAAAATAAACGACGAATTTTGCACTTTTCTGTTTAAACTATGTTCAATGTTCAGTGTATAATCTAAATATGGGAAACCTATCAGATATATATCAATTTGAGAATTAAAGTTCTCAATATTGAGCTCTGTAGAGAAACACAATATTTTTTATTGTTTATTGCTGGTTACTCAATTCTGAAAATATTTAATATATTAAAAAACAAGGAAATATGTTCTACTGGCATCTAACTTATTTAATCTAGGGCATGAAAAATCTCTGAAATATTAGTGATTAGTTATTTATAATAAAGTACGTATATATTACACAATACATTAGGAAAGTATAATTAGTCTGAATTCTTTTGTTATTATTCCTGGAAATTTTCATCGCGTTTTACTACCACTATGATTTTCAATATTTAGTATATGTATGTAGCAACTGAAAAACTACATTACTAAACAAATGCTAAGAAAAAAATTGTTATTGCTGCTAACATGTCTGTACACTCGTACAATATTTCCTGCTTTGATAAAAAGTTTAAAATATCTAAAAGTGACCAAAGTTATTTACTATATATAAATACTGCTTTATAATTTTGTGTTAAGGAACCATGAAAACCCACAATGAAAATGAAAAGACGTGGGTCACTAACCTTCAAACTTAGNTATAATTTTGTGTTAAGGAACCATGAAAACCCACAATGAAAATGAAAAGACGTGGGTCACTAACCTTCAAACTTAGAAATAAGAGATTAGTGAACATTTTAGTTTCAGTCTATACATTTTGTCGAATTTCATAGTGGTACCCACATATATGATTTGGGATCCAACTTAAAATTATTTTTATTATCACCGCGGGATAAAATAAATAAATTTATCAAGAAATTATAAATGAGTTTCGTAGATAGATTAATATTTTATTATAATTTTCGAAAAAAAANATTTATCAAGAAATTATAAATGAGTTTCGTAGATAGATTAATATTTTATTATAATTTTCGAAAAAAAAAAAAAAAATGCAATGCTCTAATTCTGTGCGCACAAAGTGCCGCACTTCAGAACTTTGTGGCAAAGCTTANAAAAAAAAAAAAAAATGCAATGCTCTAATTCTGTGCGCACAAAGTGCCGCACTTCAGAACTTTGTGGCAAAGCTTACCAATATTTTAGCCAAGTCAAAAAACATATAATTTTCACATTTTTATCGAAGAAATTTTAATGTCAAAATGTTTATAATAAGACTACCTTAACAAATTTGGCACAAGATTTTTCCATTATTTCGCATTTTAAGTGAATTGTGGTTTATGTTATGTTAAAAAAACATTATTTTGACAAAATGAAGAAAAATTATTGTTTATTGACGTACCGAAATATGTGATACTACTGCAGAACCAGGGATAAATAAAAGTAGGTTTTCAAAACCTGCAGTAGCAGGGCGNTACTGTAGGCTGTAGTAATTACTATTTATGACAATAACATACATCACTGCCTCACTACCATTATGCGACTACATAAAGCTAAGGGCCATAGGTTATGTCATTTAACACGCAGAATTACCAGGTTTTTAATCTTCTGCGGAGGTTGTTCCGCACACCCAGGCACATCCTTCTTCTTACTCTCCAGCTAAAAGCACACACAGTGAAACATGTAAAATATACCACGCAATTGCACTTTTCTGTTTAAACTATGTTCAATATTCGGTGACTAATAGAAATTTGTAAACCTATTAGTTATGTATAAATCTGAGAATTAAAATTCTCAATATTGAGCTCTGCAGAGAAATATATATTTTTTTATATCTAGTTACTCAATTCTGAAAATATTCAGTATAATAAAAAACCAGGGAATATGCTGTACTGTCTTCTAACTTCTTTAATTTAGGGTATGACAGATGTCTGAAATATTAGTGATTGGTTATTTATAATAAAACATATATATTACACTATACATTAGGAAAGTATAATTAGCCTGAAGTGTTTTGTTATTATTACTGGAAATTTTCATCGCGTTTTACTACCACTATGATTTTCAATATTTAGTATATGTATGTAGCAACTTAAAAACTACATTACTATACAAATGCTACGAAGAAAATTGTTACTGCTGCTAACATGTCTTTACACTCGTATAATATTTCCAGCTTTGTTAAAAAGTTTAAAATATCTTAAAGTGAACAAAAGTTATTTACCATATATAAATATTGCGTTATAATTTTGTGTTAAGGTTCCATGAAAATCCGCACTGAAAATGAAAAGACGTGGTTCANAAAATAAGAGATTAGTGAACATTTTAATTTCAGTCTATACATTTTGTCGAATTTCATAGTGGTACCCACATATATGATTTGGGATCCAACTTAAAATTATTTTTATTATCACCGCGGGATAATATAAATAAATTTATCAAGAAATTATAAATGAGTTTCGTAGATAGATTAATATTTTATTATAATTTTCGAAAAAAAAAAAAAAATGCAATGCTCTAATTCTGTGCGCACAAAGTGCCGCACTTCAGAACTTTGTGGCAAAGCTTACCAATATTTTAGCCAAGTCAAAAAACATATAATTTTCACATTTTTATCGAAGAAATTTTAATGTCAAAATGTTTATAATAAGACTACCTTAACAAATTTGGCACAAGATTTTTCCATTATTTCGCATTTTAAGTGAATTGTGGTTTATGTTATGTTAAAAAAACATTATTTTGACAAAATGAAGAAAAATTATTGTTTATTGACGTACCGAAATATGTGATACTACTGCAGAACCAGGGATAAATAAAAGTAGGTTTTCAAAACCTGCAGTAGCAGGGCGTATTATACGGGAACCTCACCCGACTTCTAGCTTTCCAGTTCAGAGTTGAGTGAAGCTAAGATGCATAACGCAATGTTCACGCAAATGGAGCATTAAAGAATACAGAGGAGAAACAGTTTATTATTCCAAGAAATGAAGTGCACACCCCAGGAAAATGGCGTCACAGTCCAGTAACATTTCCGAACGCTTTCCACCAATCAGCTCCTGATAACTTACTTCTTAGTCAGCAGCCTAGCCAATAGGTGACCTATCGCAGCATGCAGTAACCAATCACACGTTTCCAGAGTCTCGTGCAGACAATCAGCTAGAGGCTACGCCCACACAAAAAAAAAACGCCACATAGTTTAGCCTCTGTGTACTTCTCTACTCTGTGGCACAGACACACGTCTGTTACTGCCACNCACATAGTTTAGCCTCTGTGTACTTCTCTACTCTGTGGCACAGACACACGTCTGTTACTGCCACGACCGCACCTTACCTCAAGCCCGTCAGTCAAGATGTGGATTGATAATAATTTTGACAATATTTCGAAAATGTATAAATTATGAAACCAAAATTTAACACTGGTGTCAAGTGTATATCAATAATATGAAAATTATGGCTTTATTAATGTTTTTCAGACAACCAGAGGCCCTTAACTGTGTAGTTCAGGTNATATCAATAATATGAAAATTATGGCTTTATTAATGTTTTTCAGACAACCAGAGGCCCTTAACTGTGTAGTTCAGGTACATACAAAATAATCATAATAATTATAATATTTCAATGGTTTAAAATAACCTGGAAGCATTTAAAAGTGCTGCTTATTATCTTTGTATCGCTTAGATGACCATGAAAATATTGTTACCTTCAGCTATCCCAAATTTTTCAGTCAGTTAGGTATACCGTATTTTGCGTGTGTCGGATATTTAAATTAACTAAGAATAACTTTGTAAGCAACTNTTTCAGTCAGTTAGGTATACCGTATTTTGCGTGTGTCGGATATTTAAATTAACTAAGAATAACTTTGTAAGCAACTGCAATATACGTATTTTATAATAACGTAATATATTATAGATATACATTTTTAAGACAAAAAATTATAATCTGTAAATAAACACAATCCGTTATCCACATATGAAAATGTGCAAATTAAAGAAAACTAAGGCTATTCAGGGTAAAGTGAGCACCATTTGAAGCCCTCTCATTTGGAATAATTGTCAGCNAAATTAAAGAAAACTAAGGCTATTCAGGGTAAAGTGAGCACCATTTGAAGCCCTCTCATTTGGAATAATTGTCAGCAAATTAATTTTATTGCAGCCATATAAGTTAACTTTCGAGACCGGTGAAATGTATACACTGTGTGCATTACTTATATGGCGATATTTATTTAAATAATGGTAGAAGTATAGAAAATGACTGATAGGAAAAATGTAAATATGGCCTTAAAAATGCTCACTTTACCGTGGACAGCCTAAACATATTACTAAACAGAATTTACTACACACTNGTAAATATGGCCTTAAAAATGCTCACTTTACCGTGGACAGCCTAAACATATTACTAAACAGAATTTACTACACACTAAGTTGTATTTACATTATAAATACGTAACAAATGAAGCACAGTAAAACACTGTATAATTTTTAAATGATGGGTTAGTTATGAATCCGAAAGTATTTACATAACTGCAAAGTTACGTTAAAATATTNCTGTATAATTTTTAAATGATGGGTTAGTTATGAATCCGAAAGTATTTACATAACTGCAAAGTTACGTTAAAATATTTAGGTTACTTAAGACTAGCAGGAAATGTAACCACCTTCGTTGGCAAAAAAGTATACTTACTGTAATGTTGAGTTGTTGGACCAACTGCTCCAGCTTCTCTGCGTACCGGCGTGACTCATCAAGATTCCTGCCCAGGTCCTGCACCTGCGGCACACGTATACAGTATATACGTAGTTAACATGTCACACTCTTACTACGCCAGCATGACGCCAAGCTTGTCAGCATCTCACCAGTGTACGTGTTGTGCTGATAAGTGACATTTGACTACACCAGCTGTAGTATAGAGTAGCAGTATATACGTAGTTAACATGTCACACTCTTACTATGCCAGCATGGCGCCAAGCTTGTCAGCATCTCACCAGTGTACGTGTTGTGCTGATAAGTGACATTTGACTACACCAGNGTAAATATGGCCTTAAAAATGCTCACTTTACCGTGGACAGCCTAAACATATTACTAAACAGAATTTACTACACACACGTTGTATTTACATTATAAATACGTAACAAATGAAGCACTGTAAAACTCTGTATAATTTTTAAATGATGGGTTAGTTATGAATCCGAAAGTATTTACATAACTGCAAAGTTACGTTAAAATATTTAGGTTACTTAAGACTAGCAGGAAATGTAACCACCTTCGTTGGCAAAAAAGTATACTTACTGTAATGTTGAGTTGTTGGACCAACTGCTCCAGCTTCTCTGCGTACCGGCGTGACTCATCAAGATTCCTGCCCAGGTCCTGCACCTGCGGCACACGTATACAGTATATACGTAGTTAACATGTCACACTCTTACTACGCCAGCATGACGCCAAGCTTGTCAGCATCTCACCAGTGTACTTGTTAACGACTATTCACTGTAAACTGAGGTGGTCGAGATCATATCTCTTCCAGCAGACTGAGAGTTATACTGCATCTGTTACTCTCACTGCCACTAAAATAGCTTCATTGTTATGTTAATTTTAACGTATTCCTCTTTAGCACTTCAAAATATTATATTAATCAAAGAAAACAAGGTCATTAAATCCGATGGTTGCCAAAATATCTGTCCCTCCCAATAAACAAAAAATTTATAAAAACAATTCAACATATTTAGACATCCATCAGGAATTAAGCATATCATAGTATTCTCTGTTCAACAAAGCAATTGTTTTGGTAATTATTTGTAAGTTCAAAGAATAGTTATTTTTCTAGATAGTTATTTTTAAAGAATGTTTGTTAAAGTTATCTAAACACCTGGTGTCACTATAATATGCATATTACGTAAATCAACTTAACACTATGCTACGCAGCTAATTTAATTTTCTTATAGCACTACAGTAGTATGATTATGATGAGGCTGGGGCAACGGCGTCTGGCGTATGACTAGGAGACGGCCGACGCCATCTTGAATATACCCTTTTTTCCCGTTTCTCTCTCAAATTTATTATTTTTTTCTTGAAATCACAAATTTTTTTGCATTAAATTTTCCTTCTTCCCTTAAAATTTTTCGTTTTTCCCTCAATAATCATTGAGCCCCTCATTTGTAAAGAACGAGCCCATTTTTGTGCCAGAAACAAGCAATTNATAATATGCATATTACGTAAATCAACTTAACACTATGCTACGCAGCTAATTTAATTTTCTTATAGCACTACAGTAATATGATTATGATGAGGCTGGGGCAACGGCGTCTGGCGTATGACTAGGAGACGGCCGACGCCATCTTGAATATACCCTTTTTTCCCGTTTCTCTCTCAAATTTATTATTTTTTTCTTAAAATCACAAATTTTTTTGCATTAAATTTTTCTTCTTCCCTTAAAATTTATCGTTTTTCCCTCAATAATCATTGAGCCCCTCATTTGTAAAGAACGAGCCCATTTTTGTGCCAGAAACAAGCAATTGGAAGCAGTTAGGGTTTTCGATTTTATCAATTACCTTGAGACCTATGACATTGGCCCTGTGCCCATAACCTTTAAAAACCTTGAAACTGAAAAAAATCCAATAATCTAAAAAAAAAATCCTAAACCCTTCAACAAATTTAAAAAAAATTCAAACAAATGAAATTAAATTAAACACATATATTTAGAAATTATTTAAATATATTTATGTAGAAGGGCCGGGGTTCGACACGACCGGCCCTCAACAGGTCAGCTAGTGTCCACCTCGTCTGCCATATTGGATGTCGGTGACCTTAACATTGACCCCAGTGACATTTAACTTGAAAACCCAAAAACTCCAAAAAATTCCAAATAATTGAACAAATTCGAAAAGATTATTAACCGAAGTAAAAATTACACTGACATAACCTGACTGCCAGTTTATGACCTTGACCCAATGCCTTGACCTTGAATGACCCTAAACTCAAAAATTCGCAAAATTGTTTTAAATATTTACAAAAAATTATAAAAATTGCCAATAATTATTTTAGAAATATAAAAACTATAATTCAAAATTTATTAAAAAATTTATGAAAAATGAAAATTTTGAATTTTTTGGTTTAGAGGGGAAGAGGGACTGAAACGACCAGTCTCCATATTATGATGTCACCCAACTACCATACTGAATATAAGTAACCTTGAACTTGACTTTTGATCTTGATATGTAACCCTGTATGAACTTCTACCCAAAAATTACACAATACCCCACAAAGTAAAATATTTCATACATTATAAATAATTATAAAAAACTATTATAAGAAATTTATTTGCAAGCATTACATTTCCGAAGGTTCCCTCAGCACTACATCCAGTAGGCGACTGACACTCACCAATTTTTCTCATTGGTTAATTAGTTGGTTCCCCTCCACTCCCTCTACCAACTTTTCTTATTGNTGACCCTAAACTCAAAAATTCGCAAAATTGTTTTAAATATTTACAAAAAATTATAAAAATTGCCAATAATTATTTTAGAAATATAAAAACTATAATTCAAAATTTATTAAAAAATTTATGAAAAATGAAAATTTTTAATTTTTTGGTTTAGAGGGGAAGAGGGACTGAAACGACCAGTCTCCATATTATGATGTCACCCAACTACCATACTGAATATAAGTAACCTTGAACTTGACTTTTGATCTTGATATGTAACCCTGTATGAACTTCTACCCAAAAATTACACAATACCCCACAAAGTAAAATATTTCATACATTATAAATAATTATAAAAAATTATTATAAGAAATTTATTTGCAAGCATTACATTTCCGAAGGTTCCCTCAGCACTACATCCAGTAGGAGACTGACACTCACCAATTTTTCTCATTGGTTAATTAGTTGGTTCTCCTCCACTCCCTCTACCAACTTTTCTTATTGATTGATTACTTGTGCTCACTTCACTGTCCAACCCCTTCTCCAAAAAGTGTTTTTAATTGTTTATTAATCATGCTCGTTCGACCCGACACCAATGTTTCTCATTGATTAATTAGTCAACAGGCTTCGACTCCCCTAGCCATTGTTCATTCTGTCGAATCCAGTCTGCCAACCATATTCACTTGTCATTTATCATTCGTTTTCATTTTCATAAATCATAAAATAATACAAATCACAAAAATNTGCCAACCATATTCACTTGTCATTTATCATTCGTTTTCATTTTCATAAATCATAAAATAATACAAATCACAAAAATCGGGGAGAAAATACAATATTACTACCGACTACCATATAGGATTCCATTTCGCCAAATCACATTTCCATCACGCTCACTCAATCCTTCTTAGCTGTCCTCCATCCACCATCTTGTATTATATCCATGCTTTGTTATTCCTTGACAGCCATCTTAGTTTCCATCAGTACAACCATCTTGCATAACATCGTAACCATGTTTCCTACATGCTTATGCTATATAATTCCACGTCAGACATATATGATTTAATTACTTTTAAATATCAGAGAGGCCGGAGAAACAAACATTCTCTCATGCTCTCTAATGCAATGTTTTCAATGTTTGATTTAGTTTTTTTTAGTTGCGTTCCATTGATTCCCTATCATTCTAACTAGATTTAGCCATAGACCATTATATTAGATCTTATTCATGCTTTAAAATTCCACCACGATTTAGTAGCCTACTGATTACTCGGTTCCCTGAAACCACCATATTTGATTACATCACTTCTGCAACCATTGACTAACATATGGACTTGTCCTTTAACCATCAAAATTTNATTACATCACTTCTGCAACCATTGACTAACATATGGACTTGTCCTTTAACCATCAAAATTTTTCATTTAGTTCGTTATTTGTGTTTACTAGAAAAATAACTGTGGTGTATTAGAGCAGGACCGGGTATGTAGATATTTATGTAGGACCTCTCTTCGCCATATACTGTACTGAAGTATGTCTCGCCAGGTTCGACTCAGCCTTCACCCTCCCCTCTTTTAGTCTTAGAGTAGAAACAATTTCTAACACTTCAACAGTTTACTTCCAAGACTGCTACATCCAACCTGCTGAAAATGTATTACATTATTAATATGCTCTGTTATGAATGCTTTAGCATATACCTTTGCTATATTATTAATGATTATGCACCTTGAGTGATTGGTCTACACAATAAATCTTGAAGAATCAACATTCAAATCACCATATTTTGTCCACATCATTTAATTATTTTTTATGATCATGATCATTAACAGTATCGGATTGGAATGCAGTGACAGATCTGAAAGCCAAAGCTAACTTATTCCCAAATCAGGGAATGTAGTCATGCTAGGCTAAGGTATATCAGCACTAGAAAGAAGTGAAATGCTTTTGTTTATTCATTGAAAACATATTTTTTATGTACATGAAACTAAAAACATCAAAAAAAATGTCGACGTTTTCCATACTATAAATGCAGTGTCTGTCCAGCAACAATCTCACTTTTCACATAATTAATATAATCTGCTTATACACAGCTCGATACAGTCTTATGCTACCAAGCATCCACCGAGAACCCAAATTTTTTCTTTTAAGGTCTCTACAGCCTCTGGAATGCTATAAACGTTGTAAAATTCTTCATTTGCAGTCTTGAATGCCCACCGGCTGATTTCTTCATCCAAAGAATGAGGCTTTTCATAGGTACACTCCAGCCAAATATTACATTTTGCCCTTGAATGAAGATTAATTTAGGTAGAATCTTTTCGATATGGTTTCACTAATAGCTAGTGCATGACATTTCGTAACTTCAGGAACTTTTCCTTTACAGTTCTTGATAAGTCTCTTCAGCTTTTCACTTCGTTTGAACAATGGTTTGNCGTAACTTCAGGAACTTTTCCTTTACAGTTCTTGATAAGTCTCTTCAGCTTTTCACTTCGTTTGAACAATGGTTTGCACTTAACACATTGTTGCATAACACAGGAAGGACCCTTCAGTGAAGTGGTTTTTCGTGATTCCGTGCACTTTGGCTGTGGTAAATGTCTTGTTACAGTAACAACCTCGAAGTCGTGACGAAGTCATCGATGACGATACTGCTTTAGGTGATGCATCCGAAGAAGTCGATGATATTCCCGAAGAAGTAGATGGTCTAGCTGGTACCTCTCCCGAAGAAGTCGATGGCTTGGTNCGTAACTTCAGGAACTTTTCCTTTACAGTTCTTGATAAGTCTCTTCAGCTTTTCACTTCGTTTGAACAATGGTTTCCACTTAACACAATGTTGCATAACACAGGAAGGACCCTTCAGTGAAGTGGTTTTTCGTGATTCCGTGCACTTTGTCTGTGGTAAATGTCTTGTTACAGTAACAACCTCGAAGTCGTGACGAAGTCATCGATGACGATACTGCTTTAGGTGATGCATCCGAAGAAGTCGATGATATTCCCGAAGAAGTAGATGGTCTAGCTGGTACCTCTCCCGAAGAAGTCGATGATATTCCCGAAGAAGTAGATGGTCTAGCTGGTACCTCTCCCGAAGAAGTCGATGGCTTGGTCGGTATCATGTGCGAAGAAGTCGATGGCACTTCCATAGACCCCATTAGATTTGGAATATTCAAAGACATCACAGATGCCGAATAAGACTTTGACTCAAACGCGAAGCCGCAAAAGCCAGCCGAGACGATCCACATTGCACGTCAACCACTGTCAAACTAACTTCTCAGCTTACACTCAACTCCTTATAATACACTCATTAGCAAACGCTATGACATAATGGTGACATTGTACCAATCATATTACGCTAATAAGACATTGTGCGGACATCGACCAGCCACTCACATAGTGGCCACGTGATTGCAGCTGGCCAACAGCATGCAGGATCTTAGCTTCGGAAATAGAACCAAAATTAGCACCATACCTAGCACTGCACTTAGCACCGCACTAAGCACGACACAAACCATAAATGTCCCACAATGACACATAATGACTCATAATGACTCATACATTGATAATAAATGATTCACGATGACCCATAATGACACCTAATGACATATTAATAACACATAAAGTCCCATAAATGACCTAAAAGGCCCACAATGACCCACATATTAAACCGTTGGGGGGATATATAAAAGAATATTCAACCTGCTCACATATGCAAATACGAGTGTAAACCTCCTTTCATGAATAAAACATTTAACCCAAGTTGCAATAGGAAAACCTATGACAATTTTGCAGAAATTTTAAGTATACATATACATATTAATGCAAATATATACATTTAAGTATTTATACACACACNACATATTAATAACACATAAAGTCCCATAAATGACCTAAAAGGCCCACAATGACCCACATATTAAACCGTTGGGGGAATATATAAAAGAATATCCAACCTGCTCACATATGCAAATACGAGTGTAAAACTCCTTTCATGAATAAAACATTTAACCCAAGTTGCAATAGGAAAACCTAAGNAAAACATTTAACCCAAGTTGCAATAGGAAAACCTATGACAATTTTGCAGAAATTTTAAGTATACATATACATATTAATGCAAATATATACATTTAAGTATTTATACACACACACATGCGCATGAGACCGAATTAAGTTTAGAGAAAACAGGCCACACATTACAGAAACAGGGGAAAAAATTGCCAAGTAACAAATCTAAGACAATACACTTCATGCTCCGAACAGTGTTAGATATCTATATTTCCGAATCAAAGCGATATTATACTGTGAAAAAACCTAATAATTTAAGTTGTATTAATCTTGAAACTTCAGAGGAAACATCTAGGTTCACAAACCAAAAAACCTGACAATTGAAAACAAAATAAATATGGCCTATTGCTCTTATAGAATTTTTTATATTACACAGTACACAAAAATAACAAAAGAGATTAATGGCTATTCTAACATAGTCCCTGTTCATTATTAACGTGCAGACAAATAAACGCACTGTGGCAATGTTTCAGCCCACATGCCAGTGTATAACCTAGACACAGGAACGATAAATTTTCGAAAGGTGAGAAGCGAGAGCTAAATCACGTATTATCGGTGTTCATTTTTGCGACAAACTTTGCACAACTCCATCACGCCCAGAAGAGTTCTGATGCTTGCTGGCATTCTTGCGATCTATCAGCCCCTCCGGATTCCGCGAAGACACAAATCTCTTATAATGCAATACTTAAGTAATAGATTAACAAAATAAAATATTTAAAATGCCTATCTTTACTTACATGAGGTTTATAACCCATGGAAAATTAAAAAAAAATCCAGGCTGCAGATGAGATTNAAACAAAATAAATATGGCCTATTGCTCTTATAGAATTTTTTATATTACACAGTACACAAAAATAACAAAAGAGATAAATGGCTATTCTAACATAGTCCCTGTTCATTATTAACGTGCAGACAAATAAACGCACTGTGGCAATGTTTCAGCCCACATGCCAGTGTATAACCTAGACACAGGAACGATAAATTTTCGAAAGGTGAGAAGCGAGATCTAAATAACGTATTATCGGTGTTCATTTTTGCGACAAACTTTGTGCAACTCCATCATGCCCAGAAGAGTTCTGATGCTTGCTGGCATTCTTGCGATCTATCAGCCCCTCCGGATGCCGCGAAGACACAAATCTCGTATAATGCAATACTTAAGTAATAGATTAAAAAAATAAAATATTAAAAATGCCTATCTTTACTTACATGAGGTTTATAACCCATGGAAAATTAAAAAAAAATCCAGGCTGCAGATGAGATTNAAAATGCCTATCTTTACTTACATGAGGTTTATAACCCATGGAAAATTAAAAAAAAATCCAGGCTGCAGATGAGATTACTCAGAATCCACACCCCTTGTCGTACTAATCTACAATCTTAACCACGAAACCAACATAACTTGCATCAGAAGTCTTAATTTTTATATTAAATATACTTGCAAGTATGTACAAACTGTTAACCTGAAAATTACCGTTTCTATTGCAATTTTGCAAACTCTATTTATACCTACTTCTTCAAATAAGTAAGCTATTTCATTAAGACGATTACATTTTGTTACGATTACCACACAAGAANTTCAAATAAGTAAGCTATTTCATTAAGACGATTACATTTTGTTACGATTACCACACAAGAAGCGAGGCTGGGTAAGGTAGGAATTCGGCCAACTACTATTATTAAACCAATATTCGCAAACAACGGCGACTCGAATGCAACAAATAAGAATGCAGGAATCTGCAGAAGTACGTACAATATCTGGGTCTGGCTAACACAGTGGGGTCGAAGCAATTTCATCAACATCTAATGGCAGTAACTCTGTCCAGCATACAAGGGAGAGCCAATAGGAATCAAGGATATCGGAGGAGGTGGACGAGAAGAATGAGTGTGGTGGAGACGGCGGCTAAGGGCCGGGGTGTCAGTCGGCGTCGGTCCTCCCTGAACGGCGTCTCCGAGCGGCGATTGGTGGTAAGTGTCTGTCACTAGAGTGAGAGAGCGAGCCCGGAGCCCCTTATATCCTTGTCCTCCCATAACAGATTATCCTTCACACCTACCTCGATCCCTAGCCCCAATAACTACATCACGATGTAATTATTGCAAGTTGAATCAGTAAAAATTACCGGAAATAATTATTTGTACTTAATTATTAATTCTCTGACTACCTTTCATGAAATTCATTAACTGTATTTCCTTAAGAGGTATAACAATTTACTGTATTTTATTTTAAGAGATCCGTGTAGGTAGGAAACATTAACAGTTAATGAGTAATACGGTCACGATTAATTGAAATTTTTGTTTTATTATGATTAATTGAGGATTTTTGGGCGTTTTGCGTTTTTTAAATTCGAAATACATTTCTTTTTGCAAACAACTACAATTTCCATCACCCACAGTTTTCACACAAACAGTTATATACGGTTTTACGTTGTTAAGTGTCCGCCGTTATGCTGAAGCTCGCGGATACGGATCAATATTATACAAATATTTCTTGATGTCTATTACACAGCCCTTGTAGATTTACAAACGAATCGTTTAACCGTATATATGTTTGCATTCTTACAAGCATTTGTAAAAGTTACAAACAATATCTTATTAGATAGGTATTATATGTACCACCTTTATAGACCACGGCGCCCATTGATTAAAATATAGGATTGATATATATTAAGAGTAAAAAATAAGAGGAAAGGTCCCAGCAATCTAATATTTATCAATTATTGCCGTTGGTTTACTGTAAATTAGTTGAAAAAATTTTTCGGCATGGTACAGCATAAAGCTTCTTTAAGGTTTATCGTATTGCAACATCTTTATTACCGATATTGAGATTTTTAATCAAAATTTTGCTTTACCTTCAATCCTATCTGTTACAGAAACCAAGCAATAGCGACTTTAGAAAATGTACGATACTGTGCGCAATATCCTGTTGATCAGTAAGCCTAATAAAAACCTTGCAATGCTGATAGCTGAGAAAATTCCCTTTACCCGAGATGTCGGGGACATTTCCGCCTTCAATTATGTTAGTCACAATTTTAAGGATACGCATTCTCTTAACTTTACTGGAGACATGAAACTTAACTTTATCTTTAAAAAGTGTTTCCGCCTCTNTTTAAGGATACGCATTCTCTTAACTTTACTGGAGACATGAAACTTAACTTTATCTTTAAAAAGTGTTTCCGCCTCTCGGGCGCTGTTGACCAGATGTTTAACATACCTTATGCACGTTTCGCTCGTTTTCCGAAGTCTTATTGTCCAGTAGTCCTTGTAGGTCGCCAACCTGCAAATGTTAAACTGGAAGTACAGATTAAAAATTTAACAAACAACCAAATAGATTATACTTTCACTATAAACTGTTATGGTATAAATTGCATATTGATAATGGATTAAAAGGACTATATGCGTATTAAAAATTCCTTGTTTTTCGTTGGAACAGGTTGAAAGTTATTTAAAGTAGGCAAAACTATTTCTGCACATTTAAATATCGCCTTAAGTATAGATATCACCGAGGGAACATTAACGCCATTTAATTGTTCACAGCTGCACAGTTGTCTTGATCAAATAGTTTAGCCAGTCTATTTTTCCTCAAGAGTAAATGCAACAAATACTGCCCACCATAACATTTAATATTTCCGTTTGAATAAACCTAACGTTATTCATAATTACAAAATTTTATCTGGTCTGAACTTTTCTTGCCATGAAGCCACAGAGATAAAATGACATACTCCGGGATACTCGGCAATTACGTTAAAAAGGTTACAGTTTAATAGGAATCATACAATAAATATGGGGCAGTGGTACATCGCCAAGTATATTTTCTCTTTAACACATGGCGTTTTGCTTACGAATTACATTTACAAACTTTTAAACTCTTAATAACTCCGTTTATAGTATTTGTGGACAAATTGTAATGCTAGTAAAAATGTTACAATTTTCAAGCCCCAGTATCGATGTTTCTTTATAAAATACATTTATTTTTGAGTTTATAAATTGCAAAATAAAAGTTAAAAAGAAACTTCCTGACTGTCACGTGTTAATTATTATACAACGTAGCATCTGTTATAACACGCAAAGTCGTAGTTAACAAATATTCTCTGTTCAATTTCGTTTGTTTCTCTTTTATGTTTATCTTGTAGGTCGGGAATCTGCAAATGTTTAAAAGCACAATGAAGATAATTGAAATTCAAACACAAGAAATTTCAATTGCAAACTAAACTATGTGCTATCACTTTTACCAAACTATATATATATTAACATCTTCATTAATTTTCAGATGCACTCCAAAAGGTAATTCTTATATCGTAAGTAATATAGGTATTGGAAAAGTGTGAAGGGCAACGTTTCTATTATTTCCCATGGAGTGACCCCATTTCCAGTGGATTTTGTGCTGCAAAGGACATATTTACTTCACTTACAAAGACAAGCACATTTAGGGATAGAGTAAACAGGAAATATTTTTTTATATTACGTACTAAACAACTTTTTCCCTCAAAATATATGCCTACACAAAAATTTGAGAAGAAATCTGAAAAGAGAAGTAGGAAAAAAAGTGGAAAATAAAAATCCTTTTGCCATCCGTTCTTCATGAGTGTAATGTAGTTTGTTTTTGATAGACATGTCAATTTTTTTTGTTTGTAAAATAAACGAATGTTAATATGCAGATGCGTGATCCTCATGACCAATTTTCATTTCCAGATATCTCAGAGAACAAGCTAACCTTCCTCCACACTTAACAAATGTTAATTTATGACTTTAAGGAATTGTAATTAACTAAATATATGATTTAAACTTATTTGCACTTGCATGTAAACAGGGTTTGAAAAACTACAACATATTAATGATGACATATTTTAGATATTTATTATTTAAAGTATTGTCTTGCGTACAAGGAGAAAAAACACTGCTTGCAGGAATACAAAAGCAGTGAAGACATTTAATTTCATTTTTTTTATTATCTAGGACCACAAAAATTTGTAAAAGTAATAAACAAAAACTTTAACAAAGTATTCCATGTACAGGATGTTTTAAATTATATCAATAAACTTCGGCTGCAAGTCAGTAAAAAAGTCAAAACACATTTACGACACGGGGTCTAAAGTGAATCCTAAGGACGGTACTTATCTTTGAAAGTAGACCTGAAACACGAGTGTATTACTTATACTGGTGGAACACTGAGTGTGTGGATAATGTGTAAAGGTAGTTGTGACATGTGGGTTGATACTTCATCTTTGAAATCTCTAGTATGCTGCAGCTTAATGGAGATATTGTCGAAATTAAGATAGCAACCGTGGTTAATTCCACGATATAATTTTATGACAGCAACAGAAATGTGTTGTGGTGTGAACAGATCTTTGTTCCGTTATAAATTATCCACACTCAATTTCCCATATTAAAAGTTTATTTAATATCTGTAATAAACTGGTGTTCCAGGTTCAACTTCAAATATGTGTACCGCCCTTAACATTCACTTTAGACCTTTAGTTGCGTGTACGTTATCTGTTTAATTTTTTGTGAATAACCCACAACCGAAGTTTGTCAGTGTTAATTAAATGCTTCCTGTATGTTTATGTTTGAGCCGTACGTACAGGAATTGAAAAAAATTGAAGAGGGGGAATGGGAAATANGAGCCGTACGTACAGGAATTGAAAAAAATTGAAGAGGGGGAATGGGAAATACCAAACCCCCACCCCCTTTCGCATCATACAACACGCACTCCTTTTCCACGCTTAACTGTGTTTCAGAAATTATAAACAAATTGAGTTTTTTGATACTGAACAGCAAAATTATATTTAAACATATACAGCTTAAATAGATTTTGAATGAATATAGTAGAAGTAAATTGATATATTTTAACATTTTGATGAGTAAAACATAAAAACTGCAGATTTTAATATTCACTACAAAGTTCCCCCGGCCAAAGCAATGACTCTTGCANTGATGAGTAAAACATAAAAACTGCAGATTTTAATATTCACTACAAAGTTCCCCCGGCCAAAGCAATGACTCTTGCAAACACAGCTGTAGCCGTTAATGACAAGCTCTGCTTTNTCACTACAAAGTTCCCCCGGCCAAAGCAATGACTCTTGCAAACACAGCTGTAGCCGTTAATGACAAGCTCTGCTTTTATAACTTTTAATTCATTAATAGAATCTAACAAATTATGAATAAATATTAAATCTGTGTCTCTATTTTAACGACTTTTTCGCATTCGTATGAACTTTTTGTTTAACGTCTCTTCAAAAGATTTATTTTTTAATTATTCCGCAGGCTATTGCAACTCGAATTCTGCATAACTATCGTAATACACAAAATAACATAACTTTCACTACAACCATTTTTTGGTAAACTTCCTAAACTGCAATGGAAGTTTTCAACCTGTACACAGTACGGAAATAATACCATCCATCATACTGCAAATAAAGTAAGTTTGCCTTCGCTGTTACACAAAGTTGGGAACTTACCTACGCATTTGACACTTTCCTGAGAAAATCTAGGAACTCTACAATATTACTGTTCCTGGTTTCCCACTAAACGAATACACTGTTATAGTAAATTTCTGAATAATTNTTTTCGAATAATTTGATAGTGTGTTTTTAAGCTATTTGCACAAATTTTGTCTGCTTGTCTTAGTATTCAGACTATAATTTCCCTTCCGATTTGTCTTTCAGGAAATGCAGAGCAACTTATTTCCTTCATTATTTCTTTAGAAGGAAAAACCACGTGACGCGCATTAAAATAATTTCGTCTATCTTCAGCAAAGGCGGGCGAAAAATAATTCATATNGGCGAAAAAGTATTCATATGACATGTACATTTTTGCATCCTGTACAGTTTTCTTCACTAGGTTCTCAAAAACGAATCTTCGAGCATATCTAAGCATGTTTTCATACAAAGAGAATTACTTAGCACCACTTACTCTTGCCTTGCATCTGATGAGCTCACGCGCAAATAAGTGAAGCATGTGTTTTCGTACAGATCATAAAACCGAGAAATGCTTTTACAAAAGTTGAAGAAGAGGTAAGGCCGGACTTAAGTTTTGCAATCACATCATAAACAAAAGCATGTTTAGTGTAATCTGAAATCAATTTATATAAAAAAAATGTAAAGACGAGGAAGTCCACGTATTCAGGAAGAACCTTATAAATGACAGTAAAACAAAAGGATAATGTNATCTGATGAGCTCACGCGCAAATAAGTGAAGCATGTGCTTTCGTACAGATCGTAAAACCGAGAAATGCTTTTACAAAAAGTTGAAGAAGAGGTAAGGCCGCTGAATTCAAAACGTTAGTGTAGTATTTGTTTTCGTACAAATCACATTACTGAAATCAATTTATATAAAAAAATGTAAAGACGAGGAAGTCCACGTATTCAGGAAGAACCTTATAAATGACAGTAAAACAAAAGGATAATGTNAAAAAAATGTAAAGACGAGGAAGTCCACGTATTCAGGAAGAACCTTATAAATGACAGTAAAACAAAAGGATAATGTATAAAATGTCTAGGAAGGCACTTCAGTAAAAAAACTAAGAGTTATGACGTGTTTGGATCTAAAAATACCGAACATAAACAATTTCAGTGTCCTTTACGGAAACACCTGTCGGTATAGGTTGTGTAAATAAGGTATTTTGGCAAAGGAAAAGTTTACGTTTTCTTACGGTAATAACAGGGAACCTTGAAGTATCAGCTCTAATTGATTCGGGTGCTTCTGTGTCACTTATGAGTCGTTAGTTTTGTAATACATTGATGCGAGAAAATCCTGTGGGGACTGTTGCAATAAAANTTCTGTGTCACTTATGAGTCGTTAGTTTTGTAATACATTGATGCGAGAAAATCCTGTGGGGACTGTTGCAATAAAAAAGGGGGAAAATTTAGTTTTTTCATTGGCCGACGAAGGTTTGATTCGTTCGAATGCCGTGGTTGTCGTAAAAATAAAGATTGTAAATGTCTCATGGAAATAACAATTCTGTTTATTAGAAGAATTTCTCATTATGTTGTTTAGGGCGTGGAGTTTTTGGGAAAAACCTCGGCTTGTATTGATGTAGCAGAAAGGTGTTTAACTTTAAGTTTGGCTTCTGATACTCCAGTTTAATTGGCAAACTACCCGATGTATGTGCGAAAGATTCAGTAACTTCATCATAATGACAGAGTTGAAAAAGATGTAATGAAAATAAAAGCTGAATTCAGTGATATTCTAACAGGTAAGCTAGGGCATCGTTCACATGTACCGGTTCCTTTAAATTTGATTGACAATGAACCAGTGTTTCTGTTGCCTATCTGGTTGCTGCATCGAAATTGAAAATCCTCAAGCAGATAGTGTCAGATGTGAGGTACAGGGAATTATTGAGACGTCAGCAAGTGTGTATACTTGTCCATCTTTATTATTGCCAAAAACACCGTGTCAGTACCTCCTTATTTGTGATTATNGTCAGCAAGTGTGTATACTTGTCCATCTTTATTATTGCCAAAAACACCGTGTCAGTACCTCCTTATTTGTGATTATCGTAAAATCACCACAAAATTGCATGTTGTTGCTTACCCTGTGCTTGCAATGGAGACAGTATTTCAAAAGTAAAGTAAGGCAAAAAACTTCACCATTTTGGGCGTCAATTCAGCCTTTTAACGGTGTGAATTTCCCCCTAAGTCTAGGGAACCCCTTGGCTCTTGTACACCTTGGGGAATACTTCAGTGGACACGTCTCCCGATGTGCGTAAATGTAGGGCCTCAAGGAATGCCACGTGTGTTAGATCATGTGTTGGGTTAATATCTGTATGATTTCGTTTTCATGTATATTGACTACGAGTGCATTTTTTACTCCGCGTTAGAAGAGCAATTAAAGCACATACGTGTGGTTTTGGAGGCTTTACGGGACGCTGGGTTGACTATGAAAACTGATAAAATAAGTTGGGCGGAGCAACATGTTCGCTACTTAGGTATCATTATTTCAGAAGGCAGTTTACGTACGTACCCAGAAAAACTTATGGTAAATATAAATTTTCCACAGCCAAAAAAAAAAAAAAAAAAAAAAAAACGAGGCGTAAAACGTTTTTAAGGTATGATTTTTTTATAGTAAATTTATTCAAATTTTTTTGCAGATAAGAGACACATTTAATAAGATAAAACCGAAGGGGGTAGAATTTGTAAGGGAAAAGGAACAACAACAGGCTTTTCAAAAGTTAAAGAAATGTTTGAAAACCCCTGCTGTTGTATATCTACAGAACTTTGAGAGAATTTTTTTCTTTTTTTTTACATTGTGTTGCAAGTTCTATCGTTGCTAGGTGCGGTGTTAAGCCAAAAGGAAAATTGGTTATGTGAGCCAGTTGCGTATTCTAGTAAACTGTTGGCAATTGCAGAAAGAAAGTATACCATCTACGAGAAAGAATGCCTTAGCTGTATTTGGGCAATGGAGCGATTTGCTGATTACCTAGATTACGCACCATTCAAATTGTTTACCGACAACCAAGCGTTAAGTTGATTATAAAAATCTCAAAAATCTGATGGACGTCTCGCTAGATGATTAGTGCGTTTGTCACATTTCAAGTTTGACGCACAAGATATAAAAGGCACAGAAAATGCAGTCGTGGACGACCTTTCTCGTTGTTTTTGTGAAGATGAATTTAATGGAGTCACGCAAGTAGAATTAAATGTTGTATATCTGATCAATACAACCGAGTGCACAAATGAGGTAGAAATAAATACTCTTAAAAATTGTACATGTGTGTATGTGTATTTAAAGCGGTATAAAAAACCTGACATAGAAGGTAAACAAATACGTGCTGAAATAATAGAAGGGACAACTACATATGTTTGTTATAAGGGATTGTTAGGCAAATTGACGAAAAAAGGGAAATGTAATAGTTTTTGTTCTGAAGGAATTACGCCCAATGGTATATAAGTATTATAATGAATCGTGTTTTAGAGGACACACGGGGAGAGACAAATCCACTTCACGTCTACTAGAATTATTTACGTGGCCAGGAGTCCGAAGGCATTTAGAAGGATGTGTTAAAGTGCGTGAAGCGTGTCAACACGCAAAACCTAAATCACAGAAACCTGAAGGAAAATACGCAGATTCTGTAGCCTCCGGTCCAGGGGAACGGGTATATTTAGATGTATAAGACCTTTACTTAGAAGTACCTCTGGTTTTCTCTATGCATATCTAGCAATATATAGATTTAGAAAATTTAGTTTTTTCTTTCCTTTACGGTCAATAAAAGCCTTTGAAATTAGTAAAGTAGTTATGCAAAGATTGTATAGTGTTTTTGGTTCGCCAATGTTTGTGGTAAAGGATAATGCCATTTAATTTCTGTCAGGTCAATTTCGAGGCTTTGGTTTTTTGAGGGGCGTAATAATGGTGCAGACATCAGCGTACTACTGAGGTTATTAACAGGAATATTATGATTGCATTACGAAGTATTCATTCTGATACACGTCATTGGGACGAAGTTTTATATCTTTTGTTTTTATTATTAAATAATGTTATCCATTCCACTCAAAAATTCACGCCAGCAGAAGATTTCCTTGGTCGGCGTTTGCTTCATCCTTTGGTAAACGCTTGGTCATTACAAAATACACTGAAGAGCCAAAAAAACTGGTATAGGAATGCGTATGCAAATAACAGAGGTATGGAACCAATTATAGTATCGCGATGCGGTCGTCAGCTAGATCGGTTACAGCTGCTACAATGGCAGGTTATAAAGATTTAAGTGAGTGTGAACGTGGTTATATAGTCGCCGCACGAGAGATGGGACATAGAATCTCCGAGGTAGCGATAACATTTGGATGTTAGCGTACGACCATTTCAAGAGTGTACCGTGAATATCGGGAATCCGCTAAAACATCTCATCTTCGACATCGCTGCGGCCGGAAAAAGATCGTGAAATAACGGGACAAACGACGACTGACGAGAATCATTAAACGTGACAGATGTGCAAACATTTCTCAAATTGGCACAGATTAGATTTGTGGACTGTCCTGCAGGATTCATGGTGAGAATTGCCTCCTGCGTACCTTCAGACATTAGTCGAGTCCATGCTACGTCGTCTTGCGGCACTTCTGCGTACACGATATTAGGCAGGTGTACTTTTTATTTTGGCTCTTCAGTTTATTTGTTAGGAGAATATCGCAAAAGGAGACTTTGTAAACAATTTGATAAAAGTGTGACGTACTTTGGCAGAATACCATAAAAAATTTGTAATAAAACTAAGACTGTGTAAAGATGTGAGTCTAAGGCCTGGTGACTTATTGTTAATTGAAATGTATCACCTTAGCTCTAAAGCANCTAAGACTGTGTAAAGATGTGAGTCTAAGGCCTGGTGACTTATTGTTAATTGAAATGTATCACCTTAGCTCTAAAGCAGACTATTTCAGTTCTATGTTGGCCGTAAAATGGAACTGTCCTTTTAAAAATGTCAGATTTTTAACTCCGGCCACGTTGCTATTTGCTAGCCCAAATTCTCCAAACACGACTGAAAAGTTGCTTATTAGCCAATGATAAAATATCCAGCTACAAAAAGTGTAATTTTTATGTACTTCCACCACTNGACTGAAAAGTTGCTTATTAGCCAATGATAAAATATCCAGCTACAAAAAGTGTAATTTTTATGTACTTCCACCACTCCTTCTACCCAATATTTAAGGTTCTGTTTCTCTGAAATATTAGAATAAAAGATTGTAAATTATCATTATATTTGTAATGAAATCTTTAAAAAAAGAGAGTGATAAAATTATTATAAATATTTTTTTGTGAAAAGTTTTAAAAGGATGATTATGTAAAAGGGTAGATTTTTCCATCATACACAAGAATTGGTATTTTATAATGTATGCTTTAAGAAAATATGTTTTATAAAGTTTTAAGGAGTTTCAGCGCCTAAATCAAAGTTAGCATTATTTAAAAGGGTTAAACCAGTCATGTATTTTTATATATTTGCATGCTGATCCCTTAAACCCTTTTTATTTTACAAAGAGTCTGTTCCAACGAATATGCCACCCTCTAAGAGTTGCCTGGGTTTGTCGAGGTATCAATGAGACGTGGTTCCTGAAGTCTGTAGTTCACCGTTATCTACAAGGGGGAGAGGACTCACTGCCTGGACTGGCCACCCGGCGCGTTGGAGTTTTCGACCCTGCGTGCATTTTCTACGCTACATGCTGCGCTTTCAAGGGAAGGAGGATGAGATGGGTTGTCGCATTTACACATACAAAGTTTCAACCGTCAAGAATGAACGCTGAAAATTACCATACCTGGTGATGAAACGGGGCCCTCTTCGGAGCACCTAGGGTCGCGTCTAGCTGCCAAACAAGTCAGATAATAACTCTTGTGAGGGGGGCATGTGGCGTGGCGATCCCCTCCTCTCATTTCCCTCCTAGACCCGTTCCAGCAGACGACTTTCGGCCACCAGGGCACGGCGGCGTTTTGAACTGACCAATAAGAAGATATCGAAGGAAGAAGTACTTCTACAAACCACGGAATTTAGTATAAAAGACATTTTCAGGGCTTATGAAAGACTGAGAGAACCTGGTTTTGGAGACAGATATTTAGGGAGATTTTCCCGCTGTTTGATTTATGTATGAGGTTGAGGTGACATAAAAAGGGAAGAAGTTAGGTATCATTATATTTGTGTTTTTAACGGTTTTTAAAGGGGGTTTGAGATAATTGTTTAAACCATTTAAAGTTAACAATTTAANTTTTAACGGTTTTTAAAGGGGGTTTGAGATAATTGTTTAAACCATTTAAAGTTAACAATTTAAAGTTGTGTGATACCTTGTTGGTTAAAAATAATGGTTTCTGAAGCGTCAATAATTTATATGAAGTTTACAAAATATTTGGGGTTCTCCTTTAAACACCACACTTACTTCAGGTTTGTTATCTGCCTTCTGATAGTTGTTTTTTTCTGCTTGAATAAAAAATTTAAAATATTAAATAATTTAAAAAACAACCAAAACCTGAAGGGTAGGAAGGATGTATATCATATTTCTCATGCTTCGTAGGATATCTGTTGCACTGTGTTCAGAGCAGATAATGTTTACTTGGTTTTATCATTATCTACCGCAGCATTTCTGCAAGCATTGAGGCAGTTTGTTGCTCGGCATGATATACCACGAATTATTTACAGCTGTAATGGTACCAGCTTTATTGGAGTTAATACTTTGATTTCTTCCATCAACTGGGAAGATCTTTGCACGGAATGATCACTCATGAGAAATAAATGGTAATTCATCCCTCCATTATCAGCATGGTCGGGTGGTTTTTGGGAAAAAGTGGTGCAAATTGTCAAGAAACTGCTAAGGCGAGTGTTTGGCAGAGCTGTCTTGTCTTATTAAGAAATGTCTCTCCTTGAGTACCCAAAGGTTGTGCCACAAGGAGTGGAAGAGGAGTGATGAAACCTTCCCGGTAATGTTTGTGACTGTTGTAATAAAGATAGTAGTTGAGGGTGTGATGTATCATCAAAGGTGGGAGGATATTGCGTTCACCAAACATGTTCTTTGAAAATTGTTCTGATTTGTCAAGTGGCAGTAAGAATTTTTGTTTTGTTTGTTGTTTTTTCTCAGACGGTATATTGTTGTTGTACAATTGTAGCAGAAGGGGAATGATTAAATTGTTAAGTAAACAGATTACTGAGAAACATTGTTTGATTAGGTATAATGAATAATTAATTGTTGTTGTACTAGAATCAGTTATATTCGAATCCCTACCAAAACATATTTTGCAAATCCCATTTTCTTTATCGGGCAAGACCAAGGTACTATGATTGTATATAATTACATATTTTATGGACATCCATTTTAGTTACAAAATTTTTTTTAGTAACTCAAATAATTAAGTATTAAAAATTTTTGTGAACATTTTTACTTATTTTTAGCCTACTTTCCGAAGTAAAGAAAGGATAATGTGATTACTTTCCTGTCTCTCTGTGTGTATGTTTGTGTCTGTATATGTGTGTTTCACCCCTTTAATTATTGAATACGAGAACCAAATTTCACAAAACTCTGTACACATATATAAGTAAAGACACCTGACTTCGACCACGCCGAGTACTTACTTTCAAAAAGGCGGCGATTTTGATATTTTAGGGCAATATGTTATATCTCAAAGAACACTACACACATTTTAACAAAATTTTGTATGCTGACAGCGCATTCAGATGTTTATATTGTTGTTGGTCCGCCATTTTAGAATATAGCATCAAAAGATAAAAAAACTTTTATGTTATATTTTGAAAACTACTACATCTATTTTCGCCAAATTTGGCACGCAAGTTATAAAATAATTGTCCAGGTAAATGTAACTAATTGATTTTAATTAATTACTTATTTAAAAAATGGTGGCAATACAAATATTGTAGTTTTTTTTGTTATAACTACCATACAATTTGGCCACTTTCAACCATATTGTGTACCATGACAGTTACTACTACAAACATCATATAACCTAAACAATCTTTTATGTTTGCCATTTTGAAAGATAGCACCTCATGTAAAAACAAATCCTTTAGTTTATATCTCGTAAACTGCTTAACCAATTTTTGCTAATTTCGGCACGTAAGAAACACTATGTACCTGGTAATTATAAATAATTAAACATAATAAGGCACGTATATAAAAAATGTTGGCCATACAAATATTTAAGGTTTATTTGGCAAACCTACCGCACCATTTCACCAAATTCAACCAAATTTTGTAAGCTGACAGTATCTANGCACCATTTCACCAAATTCAACCAAATTTTGTAAGCTGACAGTATCTATTGCATGCATCAAATAAGCCAACACAACCACTTTTGTCGGCCATTTTGTAAGGTAGTGTTACATGAATTTATAGAATTTTGAGTATTTTCACAGGAACAATTTACAAATTCCTACCAAGTTTGGCAAACAAGTAGTACTGCCGCAGTTAATAATATGTAAAAATATGTTCCATGTATGTCACACTTATTTTTAAAATGGTGGGTATCTAGATACTTTATCATATTATGCTATATCTTCAAAACCATATAATCAAATCCAACTTTACAGTGATTGCTGGGAGTGTGTATAACAAACATCAAATATGCCTATACGGAGTCTCTTTTCCTTCCATTTTGTATGATATGGCAACACAAATAAATACAGTTATTATGTAATATCTCGTGAAACAATAAANCCATTTTGTATGATATGGCAACACAAATAAATACAGTTATTATGTAATATCTCGTGAAACAATAAACCGATTCCTATAAAATATGCAAACAATAAGTCCTGTGGTTGAGTAATGTTAACTGATATGTTTTAAGTTTGTGAGACACTTATTTAAAATGGTGGCGATATAAATATTTTAGTTTTTTATGTTATATCGTCTAAGCCATGTAATTTATTCCAATGAAACTTTGAATCCTGGCTGTATGTATTACAACAACCAACTGTGTTCAAGCAAAATCTTATGGTCCACTATTTCGTAAAATAGTCTCACTCATCAAGTTAAGATTATGTGATCTCCGAAAAAACAACTGATTTCTACCAAATAAGGCAAACAATTAGCACTATTGCAGGCTATGTAAACTGATAAATTTTTAAGAGTTTAAGGGACATTAATTTTCATAATGACGGTAATATTAATATTATAGTCCAGAATTTTTTATCAACGAAACTGCAATACAAATTACACCTAACAGTGGATACTGACTATATCAGTTAAGTCCACCAAAATTATCTATGCGAATCCTCGTGTAAGATAACCTCACTATAAATAATGCCGTTTTTATGCCGTGTCTAGGGAAGCAATTACCTGATTTATTTCAAATTTGGCAAACATTTACTGTGGTCGGCTATAAAAATTAATATGTTTTAATTTTGTAAGACCCTTATTTTCTGAATGGGGCGTATACAAACACTTTAGCTTGGAGTGCTATATCTACGAAACTGTGTAAAATATTTAAAATTAATTTTGTGTATTTAATCTATGATAATATCCGAATGTGCTAACATATACAAATTTTGCCCTTTATTTATGAAGATCGTGATATGATCAATGGATTTTTATGCCATATCTTGAGGAACAATAAACCGATATGCACACAGAGATCATCTTTTTGCTGGATTTTTTACAAAGTAGTCTCAGTGAGTAAATTAACATAATTGTAATTTTTCCTGAATAAAATTACTAATTTCAACAATTTTGCACAGGTACAGAAGGCCATGTAAAGATACATTATTTAAATGGCGGCCATATATATTTTTTTTGATATTTTTGGCATATCTATTTAACAATTGAGCTAAAATGCATATCTAATAAATGCATACGGTAAAGGACATTTTTAGGCAGTTTTGAAAGATACTACCGATTGAGAATATGTGTTTTTTTTCATATTTCTAGTACCAATAAACAGATTTCCACCAAATTTTTCACAAAAGTTGTGTTATGGTAGGTCATGTAAACTTGTGTGGTTTTAATTGCTAAGACACTTGTTTTTAAAATCATGACCATGTACATTTTTTAGGTTAGTGAACGCTATCATTTAATACATTATATTGATTGCATCCGAAGTTGATGCTCTGAATCAATCCTCTATGATGCCGTGTCTGGCACACAAGCTTAATTTGATGAGTTTTTCTAAATTAGAATCAAGGGTTAATTACTAGTGTATTTTACTTTAATTATCTTGATAATATCTGACGTGTTTCTGGTTTCATCTCTAATGATATCGCTATCAATCAGACGTTAACGCATCCCTACCATCTAAACTTTTAACAACTTCACTACAATTCATTTACATCCATGTAGAGGAAAGTAGGCTGGTTAGTTATCATTGCCTTCTTGTTAATACTTTGAATTAAAGCACACGTGTGGTTGATTACAAAAACCCGACAAGTCATAAATAGTAGAAGATCAGTTAGTAGTGCCATCTGTTTGTTGGGTGGGGCGGTCACTTTGCTACATGTCCTTTCCTGTCAAAACCTCAATAAGTCGGGCTTTAGAAGCAGCTATAATATGTGTCGGTCTGCACAAACCCGACACGTCATGTGCGTTGATGGCAAGAACACGACTAGTCCTCTGGTTCATGCACATATTGTAGATGGCTCTGCTGCATCATTGTCATTCTGACTCGCAGTCAAGTCGACAGTGTGTTTGTATTTTATTCCTTGTGAGTTTATGTGATATTGTTGATGAAAATGTTGTGGAGTGGCCAAGTAAATGGTCAAAAATGGTGAAAAATAAAACGTTATAATGGACGCGAAAGTTGGTCGTAAGGAACAAGTAATCCATGTTGGTAATATAGTCCCATAGCGTGCAACGGGAGAAGACTGCAGGTTTGTAAGTTTTTCATTTCCTTTACGGCCCATTCGACAATGACACGGGGGTGGATACAGTTACCAGATAAATGTGATACCTCCCATGCTGTATAGTCTCACCATGTCTATATTCTCTTAATGCACGCGGTAAAAAAACACATCAAATGATTATTTGCAGCCATGCACGTTTGTTATGCAGAGATAACTTGGTTATGGTGATGTCGTATGACGTCAATACCATCCACTGTTATTGGCCAAGGTTTGTTATGTTGCCCCGCATTATAAAACGAGCACACAGGCGGCAATACGTGTCTTCCTTATGTTGTCGCACTCCGCGTATATGATCTTACACTTCCTTGTCATTGTACAATGAGCCTACTAATCTTTACATAATTGTTATTATTACATGTAAGTTAGGTAACTTGTGACACATTATTATGACAACAATAATATATTTCATATTATTGGATCACATCAGCGACAAAGGTTATTTATAAATGCCTGGGTTATTATTTTCTGTTGCCAAGTGCTCCAGGCTACATTGTTTTGTTGCAATTGGGGAGGAAGTTCCACAAAAATTCCTGAATAACTTGAACGAAATGGCTTCCAAAAAGGATCAAGATACTCAACTATCGGGATTAATCATGGTGCCCGAAATCACGCAGCATCATCCATGGACCCAGGATTTAGAAAAGAAGGAGGACCATACAGCGTCGTACAGTTACGAAATTCGCATGAACGGGAGGAATGTCAATATACGTCAAAAAGTTTTCTTTAGTCTTCACGGTATTTGAAAAGACAGACTCACAAGACTGCCAAATAATTTGAAAAATGGAAGGGTCATATCCGAAAGACGAAAGTGGGAAACACGACAACAGGCGGAATAAAACTCCTGCACCAGTTGTTTCTATGATTGAACATGACGTTGAATCATATCCCGCCAGGAAGTATCACTACTCTTTGCGAGATAATCCGGACAGTCGTTATTTACTAGAATATGTCACTATAAGGATATGAATGCAGAGTTTCTCAGTTGGTACCACATTTATGTTACCTACAAAACCTATTGTGTTGTTTTAAAAACGTTCTATATTCGGTTAGGATATCCTATATACGATACATGCACAATTTGCGATTCCTTAAAAAAAAAAAATCTTAATGCTGCTGAAACTGACAGAGATAGGAATGACCTGGAAACCCAAACAATCGTGCACTCGAGAAATGCCGCGGCGTTCTTGAATGACAAAAGTTGTATAGTTTACAAGCACAGCGAGGCCTGATAACGTGCTTATCATTTGATTAAATGCAAAAATTTTCCCTCCCCCACACACCTTCTAACGTTGTATACTATTCACGTCAATTGTGGTACGTTCTATCTGGACTGCATTATTTGGGGGATAACAACGTCATCATATACAGATATTGCGAACACGAGGGTAGGAAGGACCTAACCAAGTTACGTCTATGATTCTCCATCACATCAACAACATTTCGCCCAATGATCGTAAGGCAGAACTGGTTTTGATCAGCGACGGTTTTCCTGGTCAAAATAAGAACAACACAATGGCTTACTTCTTGTATTGTTTGGTTAACGTTTTGCAAATATTTGAAAGAGTGATTTCCTTACTCCCAGTTCGCGGCCACTTATACCATCCTAATGATCAAGACTTTTTTTTTATCTCGGCACATAAAATAATACTACAGCAGCTGAAATGCCAAGAACGTGGGACTAGAATATACTTACAGCTCGTGCTAGTAACTTATCATGACTTCAAAGATATTAAGAAAAGCAGTGACAGCATGTTCATGAAAACTCCTAAGCCACCTTTTAAGCTACAAGCAGTTCGTGCCATGAAAGTCTTTCATGATAATGCTTGTGTCAAATTGAGACACTCCTATCATGGACTCTGTAATTTTCATAAGATATCTGCGAAGAAGTTTTGTATGCCTGCAGAAATGAACCTTCCTCCTGCTTATGATTAAGCTCCCGGACTCAAAGCGGCGAAGATTCGAGACTTGAGAAACCTCATCCATAATTGGAAGATCCCAACAGTCGTACATACTATGAGACCCTCTTGTGAAAACAGCAATCGCGTATTGGAGCTGGCAATGTAATAGACATTGATACCGACAATGATGACAACAGCGGTGGTGGTTTGGTTTAGATGCGTTCTCCGAACTAAAACAGATGTCTAGTTATGTCTCATCCAACATTTATTCCTGATAGTTTTGTGTCTTCTAACACATCCGGCGTTTTTAATTGATTTCCTATTGATTTTTTTTTAATGTTACAAAATACAGTTTAAAATACATTATATTGGTACACAGTTTAGAGTAATTATATTTGCCTATGTTCACGCTTACAAGATTAAATTTTTGACTAGTCTAACATTTCGCAGAATTCTGCAACAAACCCGATCAGTCAAACAAATTTCTCCCACCCCAGCGAAACTTCACATGCTTAAACCAAAATCACGTTAGCGACATAATTATTGATGTTAAAGGAAAAGGTAATAAAATAATGATAATTTACAAGCGTAGCATAACGAAGCTATGAATGTTTTCGTGTTCTGTGAACAGCTAGTAAAAACTGATTTGTTGGACATTTGTAATAAACCCCTGAATTATTATGATTGACTACCTCGAGAAGCGTTTTTTTTTTTGCAAAATGTAATTATAAATTACTACTGTATTGAGAATGAAAATTTTCTTCACTTTCAATTAAAAATGGGCATTTATTAATAATTAATTCATCTTTTAAATATTTGCAAAATATTTTTTGCTGTTAGTAAATTGATGTTTCCTTATTTCATACCAAACAAATCGTACTTTAGTGTCAATTGTGGTAGCGACTGTGATTATTTCCAATGGACTCTGCGTGATGTACAGTAGAGTCAGGTGCAGTGCTCCAGTGGAAATCTACTTCTCCCTTAAAGACTTAGGGAATAAATACCACTTGAGCCACCTGAGTCATTTTACTGCTAACATACACATTGTTTTATAAACAAAGCACAATACTTTTTAACAAGACAATATTACTATATTTTTTATTTTGATATAAATATTTAATTTATTAATCTCCTGTACAGTTTGCCAACCTCGCCATGCCGTGTTGTATTAAGTGTAACTGCGGTCACCGCCTTGTTTCTCAGAGTTTCAAGATTGTTTACTGGATGTAAAGACTGGTAATCCATAAAGTTGCAATTTCAACTATAATAACAATTTAACTTACTTCACAAAGCACAGATTTAGATTGATTCAATTTATCACATCTACAGTTTTGCAACCGAATTGCACATTTCGTTATAGCCAGTGTAAACATCCGAAAACCCGCAGCTGCACTGTTTGCCCAGAGTGGTGCAGAACAACCCACCGTGGTGAACAAAATACCCCTGTATCCAAGCGATACTGCACAACAATTCGTGCTTCCCACCTTTCTTGCAACAGAAGCCGCAGAAAGGAGAAACTGGAATTTGATCCGATACTCCTAGCACGCTGCCAGCCTCACGTTTCACCAAAAATAGCAGACGATTATACCCAGAAATTATAGTGCCATAGTGAGACCAAATACGTATACCACAATACCTTACTTCATATTTTCACCACTCTCATATCTGCTACATGTGGAGTGGCCAGTCGTAATTACGAGTTGAATAACACCCCCTTCTCCATTCACACATACACCCACACACAGTGACACACACACCGTTTTTATATTTCTAATAAAATTAGACCTATCACCTGTGTGCGCCTGTTCGAGGCAGCTGTTAAATGTCATTCTGTGGGAGCTGTTGTATCACACCATTTTAGCACAACGTTTGTGTATGATTCCTGGGAAATATGCATTATCCTAATAGCTGATGAAATATTCACGGTCATTAAGGAATGTCAGTTCCCGTATACTACATTCCGGGTTCTTTTCCACAGTAAACTACCGTTTTGTTCTGTTATTTAGGTACATTATTGTCTGTGNCGTATACTACATTCCGGGTTCTTTTCCACAGTAAACTACCGTTTTGTTCTGTTATTTAGGTACATTATTGTCTGTGATTTCTTAGGTATATGTCACTACATTTAAAGAACAAGGAAATTATTGGTCAAAATTTCATAATGAGACAATAAACTTAGGAAATATATTTAATTTTTTTTCCATATATCTTACGTGAAAATTAGAAAGATAGGGCTAGAAACATAAATAGTAGAAGGAAGTTATTCTTACATTGAATTAATTGTCTTAAAATACCTATATAGTTAATGAAAGCAAAATATTTTTAATTGGTCATCTAGTTTTCTTGCTTTTGCAAATGCACAAAAAGATTTCAATTAAAATATAAAAATAAAATTATAAATTATTTTTCTTTTTGTGCCAAATAATGTGCTATTTCTAGCCTAAATTTCCGAAGGAAAGAAAGGATTGTAAGATAACTTTCCTGTCTGTGAATGTGTGCGTGAATTGGTGTGTCAATTGGTGTGTACATTGGTGTGTGTTGGTGTGTATATTGGTGCGTTATTGGTATGTGTGTCCCTTAAACATTTGAAGACGTGAAACGAATTTCCCTAAACTCGGTGCCTTTCTATTACTTAGTAAGGATGACTTTTATAGTCATCGATCACGCCAGGTTCATACTTTCAAAATGGCGGCATTTTAAAAAAGGTTTAGAGAGCTATGTCATAGCTCGGGAAATATTCAAACGATATTCCCAAATTTCGTATGTTTATAGTGAATAACAAAGACAAAGAATTTAGTAATGTATATTGTTGTTGGTCAGACAATTTGGAAGAAAGCACTTCATGAATATATGTAGAGTTTACTTTATATTTCAAGAAATCCTCTACCGATTCTCGTCACATTTGGAACGTAAAAAATGTTACGGTTTACTATGTAACCATATGATACATATATCGATAAGGCACATTTTTCGAAAATGCAAACATACAGCTATTTTATCTTAGTGTGCTAATTCGTCGAAAACATATAATCCACCTCAACTTAATATTGTATGCTTGCAGAATACAATTACATAATGTGTCTACACGAAGTCTACAGTGAGCCATTCTGTATAATAAAGACACATTAAAAAGTGAATTTTTCAAATGTTCAGAGAAATACAATAGAAAGTATTACGTTTGGCAAACAAGTGGTACCACAGCATGCCATATAAGTTAATATGTTTATAGTCGGTCAGAATCCTATTTCCAAAACGGTAGCAATATAAAAATTATTGCTACGAAACTGCGAAACTAATTTCAACTACACTTTGTATGCTGGCAACATATATTACTACCAACAAATAATAATTTGCAGAGCTTAAGTTATATCCCATTTTGTAAGATAACCCTGCATTTAAAATTAATTTTTGCGTCATATATAGGAAAAAAACCAAGCCATTGCTTTCGAATTTGGCAAAGAAGTTGTACTATCATAGGCCATACTAATTTACATGTTTAAGTCGACCAGACAGACATTATGAAAATGGCAACTACATTTATATTTTATCCAAGCATGTTTTGTAAACGAAGCTACGTAAACAATTGTTAATTAATTTTATATGCTGACAGAATATAATATAAGCTTCTCATTCAGAACGTCTTGTTTATGAAATGTCGCAGGATAGCAATAAATAATAAAATGAGGTTATTATGTCATATTTCAGGAACAAATCAACCGATATCCACCAAAGTATTTGCATAAATAGCGCTACAGTAGGCCATGCAAAGGTATAGTTTCAATGACTCAGGTTAAAAAATGATGGCCTGGTAAATATTTCATGTTATTAAACCATATTATTTATATCTTTATATAAATAACGTCTAGTTTATGCACCGAATCCTACCTTCGTAATACAGTTGATGCACGCTAGATTATGGGGCGAGGTTTCTGGGTTCTAGTACTAGGTAAGGTACGTATGCATTTGTAGATGTATCACAACTGTTGCATTCGATTTCTAAAGTCATTGCTGCCAATGAGACTTTAATGCCTACTTACCATCTAAGCTTTCAGGAACTTCGTTAAAACATATAATTTGTCCATGTAGAGGAAAGTAGGCTCATAAGTTATATCAGTAAATTCTTAATTTTAAGTAAATAAAAATAGCATTATCCTACTTTTGTTATGTCTTCAATCTTTTCCTTCAGGGATTCTATCTTTCCATCTTTGCTGATTTATTCGTTCTTCGACACGCAAAACCTGTCACATAAAAAATGTTACAAAAAGCTATTACTTTCACAGTATTTTCATAATTAAATTACATTTTCATTAAATGGTGGGCAAGAGAAGCGGGTATCAGAATGTGTAAATTATAGTATCAATTGAAAAGTAACATTAGCGAGGTAAATATATAAAGGCAGTAAGGTACATTACATTTATTACGTTTGACTACCATCGCATTTATAAACTGACTTCAACAAAGAGAATATGTTTTAAATCTACAAATTTTATTAATAAAAAGCATTTAATGAAATAAGGAAGTTAAATTATTAATAGGTCTCTACGAGGTCAAATCATTAAATTGAGCAATTGAACAACAAAAATTGCACATTTATAAAGCAGCAAAACGTTCAGTAGACGACACTACAGTAAATGTTTGCAAGTTCACAGTCAAACGTGACAATTATTTATAAGTTCATAATATACATGTATTTAGTTTACTGTAGCTTGTAAGTACATAAGAGTGCACTTGTTTATAGTTGCACNATAAGTTCATAATATACATGTATTTAGTTTACTGTAGCTTGTAAGTACATAAGAGTGCACTTGTTTATAGTTGCAGGTATTTGAGAATGATCCTGTGGACACTACTCTTACACTCTCTCCTTCTCTTTCCCTATTGGCAGCATCTACGTTTGNATAAGTTCATAATATACATGTATTTAGTTTACTGTAGCTTGTAAGTACATAAGAGTGCACTTGTTTATAGTTGCACGTATTTGAGAATGATCCTGTGGACACTACTCTTACACTCTCTCCTTCTATTTCCCTATTGGCAGCATCTACGTTTGTTGGTTATACACTCACTGTAGCTGTGAGCGTGTGCAGGTCTGTCAAGGCGTCNAATATACATGTATTTAGTTTACTGTAGCTTGTAAGTACATAAGAGTGCACTTGTTTATAGTTGCACGTATTTGAGAATGATCCTGTGGACACTACTCTTACACTCTCTCCTTCTATTTCCCTATTGGCAGCATCTACGTTTGTTGGTTATACACTCACTGTAGCTGTGAGCGTGTGCAGGTCTGTCAAGGCGTCCCTGCTCTGTCTCTGCTGGCGTAGACCTTCTTGCACTGTGTCACTGAAGCCTTCCAGGGCGTGGCTGACTTCTCTCATGGCGATGATGAGGGCAGTCGAAGTATGATCCTGCTGTAATCAGAGCACAAGTATGTTTAAATACCAACTCATGCCTACTATCCTAGTTACAAACATACTGGTGGCGCCAGTCTACTTGCACCACCATCAACACTTTCCTAACATATCTGAAGTTGGGTTAAGCGAGGTTCATTGAAATATTGTTTTTTTTTTTTAGGTTCATTTGCTTTTGAAACTCTAAACTAAATTATAATTTCTAGCGTATCACAATTAAAAAAACNGCTGGCGTAGACCTTCTTGCACTGCGTCGCCGAAGCCTTCCAGGTTGCGGCTGACTTCTCTCATGGCGATGATGACGGCAGTCGACGTATGATCCTGCTGTAATCAGAGCACAAGTATGTTTAAATACCAACTCATGTTTACTATCCTAGCCACATACATACTGGTGGCGCCAGTCTACTTGCACCACCATCAACACTTTCCTAACATATCTGAAGTTGGGTTAAGCGAGGTTCATTGAAATATTGTTTTTTTTTTTTAGGTTCATTTGCTTTTGAAACTCTAAACTAAATTATAATTTCTAGCGTATCACAATTAAAAAAACCTAGCACAAATAATCTGTGCCAACAATTAAGAAAGTAAAATTTGGAAGCCATTTTGCGATATACTATATAATCAATAAGTAAGTGTCATCCGTATAAACAACAGTAAAACCTAAGGCAAATAGTTTTTATCAATGGATCGTAAATGCGAAGAGTAATACTGAAGTGGTGTATGTGATTACTTATTGATGCGGCAGACATAACGTAGCAGGGAATTGTATTGTAAAATGCTTATTACCGTCTTCCGGTGTTGTACCTGAAGTCTTATCAGGATATAGCTTAGAAAGTAGCAAATTGCTTCAATTAAACTAACACCCACGCCTTACCTAGGATTAGAACCCAGAACCTCCCGCACCACAGACCGGCGGCGCACCAACCGACTGCACCACGGGAGGTCAGCCACAGCCGAGAAGGAGGCATTAGGTTACAATGTGGGAATTTCTTACTGAGCTAGAGACATTCCAAGGGTCAGGAGTATTAGACCTAGTATAACTCTGTGGAAAATAATAGATTGTTGTAACACAGAGTCCTTTACAGGGCAATTGTATTACCTACTGCTCCTATGCATGCAACGATTTTCAAGTCTTACGAATCTATCGTGATAATGCAGTTATTCAGTAGCGATAAAATATGTAGGACCCTCTGTTATTACCAGAATTTTGGCGTTGAAAAGAGTAACGCAGTAGAGCCAACATGACAGTGCGTGTGTTATTCAGCAGAGTATGCGTATGTACATTATACTGAGTGAGTACACCCTGCACTGCATATGTGGATGCAGCTAGTTTCAGTAGCAGCACATGTACCACAAAGTAAAGAATACTTCGTTTATGATTAAACCTGGATACAAACTAGTTACGGTACTATTCTCTGAAAACTTGTACGCATGGAATAATATAGGATCAAAATCAACATGACCTATTCACGGGCGAGTTAAAATTTTAGCTTCAACAAATATAGGTCATTTCCGTGTATCAAGAGCGTCACAGCTGTATAACGACGAAGCTATTGATACGTCGCCTTTACTGATGTTTGTGCCGCAGTGTATCAGAATGCTAGGAGCCGCAGAACCAGCGGTAAAGTACAATTCTCCCATTATTAGAAGATATTTCTGATCACTAGTTTTCAAGCCTCCTTCCTTGTTATCGTTTCATAGAAAGGCTCGGGATCCGCAGATTCATGACCAAGCTACAGGAGTTGTAGATATGTGGCGTGCTTACCGAGCCTTCGCCCTCTGTACTGAGTCCTGGTGTTACAGCGGACATCAGCAGCAGCAAGGCCAGCATGGATATGCTACTGGCGGCCATGGCAGATTCTCTCCTGTCAACAAGTACATTCTCTCACAATAACTAGCTCAGTCACACACTTTACAACAGTACACACATATTTATATGACATATGCTTAGCTAATTCTGCTGCCTAATTTTCTCTGATGAACATAATAGTTTAAAATTACGACATTGCTGAGCTTATTTCAATTGACTTGATATTGGTGTGCACATTTCAGTTTTATTCATGGAAAATTTTTTTAAGTAATGGGTTAAAAATCGCAAACTTTACATGCAATACCATAAAGTATTAAGAGTTCTTCCTGATGTTAAGATACGGAGAACCACACGAGTTTAAACTTGGTGGGTGCTGTAGAACCAGAATCGCAGAAGGTAGATAATTGTAGATCTGAACCCCAATAACGCGATACAATTTACATATAAAAGTAAATAACTAGTTCCGATTTAGTTAATGGTACCGATATCCTCATATCTCAGCGCATACGTTAAGTAACAGGATAAACTAGGAATATTACTATCGATTTCTTAAATTGAAATATTAGCCTATTGCATTTCATATACATATATTTCTAAATAATATTAGAGCAAATGTTTTTTTAATGAAAAAATTTACTGATATTCCGATGGTTAGTTTGTATATGCTATATGTATATGTATATATATGTATATATATTTAGAGAGAGACATAGAGAGATAGAGACCCTCACTGTTATATATACTGACTGAATGTTATAATTGTTATCCATGACGTTCCAAATGTGCAACTAAGCCTTGACATAGTTGTAACTGGAACTAAGTACAATGATCGCGTTTTAAAATAACACCAAACAGCAGAAAAGGCCTTTATTGAGGAACCAGCGAGCACCTGGAGTGGTTTTGGACAACCCTTGACATCAGAAATAAAATCGGCCGGACCAGTATTCGAACCGTAGATATCTGTAATGCGAGTACATATGGCTTCGCGCCCAAACGGAAGGTGACCACTTCCAATACGCTAGTGAGCATGTGAAGAATATATAATGGTTGTAGTTTTACAGTCGCAGCAAATTCTTTTACTCTGAATGACACGAGTGCTATTGCTGCAAAGTAAATATCCGGTGGTTGCAAATTACTATATATTTAATAAACCATGTGCCATGATACAATATTCTAATGGAAAATTCTACAAAAACTGCTATCCGGACCTGCATGCAAGCAGGTATGGATGCAGTATTTTGTTGAGTAACATGTCTTACGATACAAGTAGAACATTCCTTACGTGGTAGAAAGTTTGGCCAACCAGAGAGTGGGTGGTGATAGGGCACACTTAGTAAAGAAGGCTGTCGTATAGTTTATTTCATTTTGAGGACATTAAAAGGTCATTAAATAAGTGTGAATTTAAATCATAATAAACACGAAAATATGGTTTATTCATAACAATTTTTTTATCGCTTAGAATGTACACATTTAACACAAACTGTTCCAATTATCTCAAAAAAAATCCACTACATCCCCTAATGAATTGAATATAATCTGAGAAGGAAATACATCCTATTATAAATTTTGTAAAAATTTTATAAAAAATGTGATACTAGGATGGATTTCACTTACAACTTATGTTATATCCGGGAATGCATAGAGTGGCATTGTTTGGTGATAACTGGAACAGTTTGTGTTAAACAAGGATATATACCAAAATTGAAAATATTCTGGTGTTTAATGAATAAAGTACACTTGCATCCTTTTTTCTATTGACTTCACATTTTTCAATGGCCTTATCATTTTTCTCAAAAGGAAATAATTTATATGATAACTGTCTTCACTAAGAGCGTCCTATCACCACCCACTCTATGGTTGGCTAAGCTTCCTATTATGTAGAGAACCTTCCACGGAAAATTGTACGCGACTAATTAACACAACCTTTATGTAAATGGCCAGCAGTCGGTTAATTCTTCTATAAAACAATCCATACGAGCGGCTATGTAGCTTCCATAAAATCTTCCAAGGAAACTTCCATCGTGAAACACATCTTTACATAAACAGAATTGTTTGAATAGTAATTAGTTATAATTTTATTTCAAAATAAGTAGTTTTTAAAATTACGTTATTTTAAGCGACGGTTTTGAAGAATCATTCAAAAATTAAAATTTATGTTATTTTATAAATATTAAAAACAGATTTACAGATGTGTGAGCGTGGAGGTATTTCATTACTTTTACATAACGTTATGCATATATGAAATATTCTTTTGGAATATATAAGAAGAATATGACAGATAAATGAAAAATCTTTAATTTGCCTCAAATTTATTCTAAATTGCTTAACCAATATAACAGGTAGTACTAGCTTCATATTAATTTTCCGATATACTAACATTTACCACAACAAATCAAACAGTAGGGTATTTTATTAACTTATAATTTATAGAGTTTCCATTTCCAAATTAGAGGGATGTTCATTCTCCAAAACAATATCTCACTCAAAACAATATTATTTAGAAAAACTGGTTGTGAAAATTAAATATCAAGATAATTCGCTTATTAATATTAAAACTAATTACATTAGTTTTTAAAACGCGTATTCAGATTTATAAAATAAAATAATGCATGTATATAGAGAAAAGAATACAGGCAGTCTAAAAGTGCTTTCATTGGTTTATTTAATAAAAAATGATTATATTCTAATCTGTCAAATTGGCAGAACGTTCAGTTGCAGAGGATTAGGTCAATAAAGTAAACATCATTATTCAAACTATTCAAGTTAAGAATTTTTTGCGGAATAGGTTTTTACAACAGTTTAAATAACATAATTTTTTTGGTAATTCTCTTAACGTTTACAGATTTAACAACTTGCGTTTTCAGAAAATTTATATTTCTGAATAATTATTTAAATGTATTTTAATATAAAAAACAATTTAGTAATGTGAAGTTCTCTATGCTTGATTAACGTTTTGTTATGTCTCACTGAACTAGAACTAGAAAAGTTAATGCTCATCAGTAAAATACGTCTAACATTTGTCTGAAAGGAAATTTTACTGAAAGTGTTATTATTCTAGGTATTTTCCAATATGGTGTTACATTTAATAACAATGTATATTGTCTTAGTATACTGTAAAAGTATGAGGCACGGATGGAAAACATCCACAATTGCACATATCAGCTGTAATACCGATAATATTTAAAAATTTCGTACTAAATAAAATTAAAATTTTGAGAAAAATATAGTTTCCATAAGTTTTTAGGCTTTAAGTAATCTTAATTTACATTGTAATCACATCAGTTGTTCTGACAGTTAACAGCAAGCGAAAAGAGTCCACTATATCTGTGAAGGTCAATCAACTGATGTGATATATATAACATACACAGCTTCTCTTAGACCACAAGGTTGTTCATATAACTTCATAAGTACGTAATGCGCGATCTGCAGTCTGCTAACGTCAAAGGTCGTCATGATTACTGTATAATGGAAGCGCAGTAATGACGCGATGCCTGACATTACGACCTCCAGTCATACGATGTTAGTTTGCTGCAATGAAATATTCAGAGTAGTAACACACGAATATCCTTCATTATTGAAGTGTTTTCACACCAATATTTAGCCGCCATATCGTAGTCAGCTGTGCAACTAGAGCTGCTGTGTACGACTTTCGTAAATTAAATCAACAGATAACATAAATAAGGAATGAAAGAAAAATATATCTGATATGTCCGTGCGCGATATTGTGATATAGAATATTCACACACACATATAGCTATCATGATATATTTTGTAGATTTTACTATTATGTTACCCTGCGTTTTTGATGTAAAGTATTTTCACGTATAAATCGCTTAGAAAAAAATAAATTTGCAATTTATTTTAATATAAAAATTATACAATTAAAATACGCGATTTTTCAAGTCTTCCATATGATTGCAATTTAAAAACAATCTTCTTTGAAACAATCTGTTTGTAAACAAATTTCAAACGTTTCAATGTAACCGGTTCAGTCCACAGTCTAACAATATTCAGGATATTTCCAAACTTCACAGAAGCATATATAATTAAGACCACCTATAATGTTCACGCGATCCACAGTATTTNGATATTTCCAAACTTCACAGAAGCATATATAATTAAGACCACCTATAATGTTCACGCGATCCACAGTATTTATGAGATCACCGTGTTTGTGCAATCCACAATATTCGAACAGTCAATTTTGTTCGGACAGTCTGTAGTATTCAGGATATTGCTTTGTCTGGACAGTCTAGGTTCTTCATATGCTTTGTAAAAATTCCACAATGCACAAGCATATGAAAAAGTCCCTTTGCTTCGACACTTGTGACTTAACTCACACTNCTTTGTAAAAATTCCACAATGCACAAGCATATGAAAAAGTCCCTTTGCTTCGACACTTGTGACTTAACTCACACTTCGCACATACCATTTTTTGTACATCGTCTAGCGTCAGTTCACTTAGCAGAGACTCCCAACTTGTTTCTCAATAATACGTTTATTATTTGTGTGGTGGAAGACAAAAACACACTCAGTGGAGGGAAAAGCGAAGTACGTAGAAGGAATGGTCTAAATTGTACTTGAATTCTACGCATGCATACACTCGTTGTTACGTATTTATGTAAATTTCTCGACGTTAGTAGACTAATATTTATGATATAGATATAAATATACCGCTTATGTCAGAAAATGGGAAAGTAAAAAGGTTTTAACGAAAAATGTCAGAAACTGCTAGTTAATAAAGGAAGCGAANCAGAAAATGGGAAAGTAAAAAGGTTTTAACGAAAAATGTCAGAAACTGCTAGTTAATAAAGGAAGCGAATTTTGATAGTGTTTTAAAATTATGATAAGCATTCTCTGAAACTATAACTGCAAAAACCATCCGCCATTAGTAACAATATACGCAGCTGTCACAATAATAACATTGCTCTAAATGTCTTTTACTGAGTATTTAGTGAATTTTCAATACATATTATTCTAGTGATATTAAACAACATTGAATCTGAAAGAGACTTTCCGAGAAAAAATCCTCGACGCCTTTCCTCGCAGGCATATTGTATGAAATTTGGGTTTGTGAGATTTACTTATTTTTTTCGACTGCACTGAGTATTAAGTATTGTGCGTGATGTACATGTGTATCGCAGTATAGGAAGAAACATTTATTGATTTAGTATTGCCATTTCATCAAAAAGTACACTGAAGTGCCAAAAAACTGGTATAGNGGAAGAAACATTTATTGATTTAGTATTGCCATTTCATCAAAAAGTACACTGAAGTGCCAAAAAACTGGTATAGGCGTGCTTATGAAAATAACAGAGTTATGGAACCAATCAGAGTAACGCGATACGGTCGGCAGCTAGATCGATTACTGCTGCTACAATGGCCGGTTATTAAGATTTAAGTGAGTTTGAACGTGGTGTTATAGTCGGCGCACGAGAGGTGGGACATAGTATCTCCGAGGAAGCGATAACATTTGGATGTTCGCGTACGACCATTTCACGAGTGTACCGTTAATATCGGGAATGCGGTAAAACATCACATCTACGACATCGCTGCGGCCGGAAAAAGATCTTGAAAGAACGGGACAAACGAAGATTGACGAGAATCATTAAACGTGACAGACGTGCAACCCTTTCGCAAATTGGCGCAGATTGGATTTGTGAACTGCCCTGCACGATTCATGGTGTGAATTGCCTCCTGCATACCTTCAGACATTGGTCGAGTCCATGCCACGTCGTCTTGCGGCACTTCNTGTGAATTGCCTCCTGCATACCTTCAGACATTGGTCGAGTCCATGCCACGTCGTCTTGCGGCACTTCTGCGTGCTAAGGGGTGAGGGTCCTACATGATATTAGGCAGGTGTACCAGTTTTTTTTTGGCTCTTCAGTGTATTATGACACTGATGTTTATCCAGGTTTACAAGTAGATTTTTGTGCCATTATACNTTTTTTTTTGGCTCTTCAGTGTATTATGACACTGATGTTTATCCAGGTTTACAAGTAGATTTTTGTGCCATTATACGGTGTTTATACCTGTTGTAGGCTAGGGCTTCTATATATTGTTTGATCATCATTAGTATATCTGTAACAACAAAGGCGATAACTTAAAATAATATACATAATTTATGACATTGTCTATCTAGTGATTCTTAACTAAAACGTCATTGCGTCAATCACAGCAACGATTGACAAACTTACGAATTATTTTACGTCTTTCACGAACTGAACCCATTGCTAAATATAATAGACAATACGATATTAACCAAAACGAAACGCAGAATATTCCATTTAATGTTACTGTGTACAGTGGTGTGCTCGAGGTTGAGCAATGTTCCGTCATTATTTGACGTAAGTTCATGCTCTTACGTAATATTATATTGTATGGTACTTGAGAAAGCAAACTTAACTGCACTGAACTTAATTCTTAACTTACAATCTCAATTTAGTTTCAAATTATAGTTTACTTTTCAGTTTGGAGGGAAGCAGACCTTCAGACGCGTTAATTTTAAAACGAAGTTGTTAGATGTTAAAATTGTTGATTTCATTTACTTTGCTCTAATTATTTACTAGTATTAAGTTGATTAGAATATAAAATGTGATATAAATAGATAATATAAATATTTAAGAATTAAATTTCTTATTTTATCAGTTAATTTTTATTTAACTTGAGTGATTTACTTGCAAAAGTTTTGGTCAAAAGTGGTTTCTGTGGACAAATGACGGTAAATTTGCCACAAACCCAACTNGGACAAATGACGGTAAATTTGCCACAAACCCAACTCACTAACGTTTACTAAAGAACGGTTCCATTGTATGACTTCACCGCAAACTGGTTTGAGGTTAAGCTGTTTAATATTTATAAAATAATATATTCAGTCTTTAAATGAATCTTTCTTAGGTAGATACTATGATATAATATATATTTTGCCTCACTAATCTTTAGTATAGTAAATCTGGTGGTAATTTGAGTATCTGGTTATAAACTTTCTCTAAGGACAGAAATTGTTGAAGTTCTGCTGAACAAACGAAACTAATATTTGTTTGTTATCGGTGTAATGAAGGCACATGCGACACACTCAAGCTCAAACTTGCATTAACACAAACGAAGGAAGGACAATTATCGTCTAAACAGTTCATCGACACACAGAAGGAAAGTCCACTCCTATAGTTTCTGTTTGCAACTAAATCCAATAACGTAGAAGAAATTGCGATATAGTTTTGTAGCATTAAGTTCTTAGAACCACGCAGGAAATAGGAAGTAAGTAAATTTCATTCAAGCCTTTATATTCAGACCAATTGTCAGTATTGCTGACAACTGAGACAATTCAGTACCGACAGTCTAGATGCATTCTTTACGTCTTGTCCGGGTAGATAGAAAATTCCGACGTCAAACAGGAGACGCTGGTTCGATTCTTTTCTGGTAAACTAATTTTGCAAAACAAGGAACAAACTGTTTGCAGTAAGCAGGTTCGTATGTCTGTTAGCAAGTCGTTATTTCTGGAACTCGCATGAAGGCATCCGCCATGTAAGCAACAGTCTTATATTTGGTAGTTCGCTATATGTATTGTTATTAAGTGCCTTTTTTTATTTTAATTTAATGTTTTTACAAGCACAACTTTACTTGTTAATATCCTTCCGAAGCAATGCACTTTCATTGGAGGCACACAAATTGTACGACTTATATACTTTAGCAGCTGGTAGAATACACAGCTCTCTTTCCCTCTCTGTCTATATATATGTACATACATATATACATATATACACTTTCAAACCGTAATCGTTTTAGTACTGCCTGCTTCTACATTACAAGGCCTTCNTACATATATACATATATACACTTTCAAACCGTAATCGTTTTAGTACTGCCTGCTTCTACATTACAAGGCCTTCGCAAGGATTTTTTTTTATAGCTTGGACCAAGAATTCTTCCCTTGCAGAACCGGAACAACCATAAAAGACGTGTCTAAAATATCTGTGATTCAGTCATATTACTACAACAAAATAATAAGTGCTAGAAGTTTGTCCCCCCCCCTCCTCTATGTATAGCTAAATTAACCAATCCAACCACCTATTAGCTCGCGATATCTACAAGCCTCGATGAATTAATGAGATCAAAGACAACATATTAACATATTAGTTTTTCTACAAGTATCTCACTTAACTCGCGAGGAAAATGCGATTCTAAAACAACAGCCACACACTAGCGATAGAGTCAAAATTCTAACGCAAGATGACAGCGTGCTGCGATGCTAGCTATTATACAAGTAAGTGGGCAAGCTGGACTTTGTGCAGGCGAGAACGAGATAGAATTATTGTGTGCGATTTTTCTTACATGATCACTGGCCACCCGTACTCCATCATTCAGTTTCGTAAATCGCGAATTTCATTGTATATTGTAGCTTTTATTACATTTTCAAAATTATGATGAGGCAAATCTATATAAATCACTCGTTTGTACTTAACAAACGGAATTGGACAAATGTGCAATAATCGTGTTTAGAATATGNTATAAATCACTCGTTTGTACTTAACAAACGGAATTGGACAAATGTGCAATAATCGTGTTTAGAATATGAACTGCATAAAACAGCTGCTAACACAGTTAACAAAAATTCCTCTCTTCCACGACAATATTGGAGGCAAAAACTTAACATACGTGCAAAATAATGAATTATTATACTCTGTGATGTAAAGTTTCTGATATTCATAACATCTTTTTTCAATAATTGTAGTTTATTTTTTTTGTTCCTAACGTGTGAACGTAATCTAATGCAAAAACAACATTTTTATTAGCATGAACACAATAGCAAAATTTCATGTGTTACTTAGGTACAGATATCGTCCCTTCTATGCGGTTAATACGACTACAGTTATTTATTCAAGATGACGGGTNGTTACTTAGGTACAGATATCGTCCCTTCTATGCGGTTAATACGACTACAGTTATTTATTCAAGATGACGGGTTGAATAAAAAAGGATCATAAAAAAAGATGTAATACACATTATTGTTAAAAATGACATATTTTACAATAAACAATATATTTAATAATTATACAAAGTGTCTCTTTTTTACATTTGTTACCGCGTCGGGAGGTGTTTAATTATGAGAAATGAGGTAAACGTCTATCTACAACTTATGATCTCTATGATTATTATGGTAGTTTACACAACCCCCGAAAATATGACAAAACAACTTTCAAACGAAAATATCAGAAATTACGAATGTTGAAAAAAATTTAACACAAAGTGTGTGTTACCGGTGTAAGATAAGCAGTCTCTGAAACTGTGAGTACAAATATCATTCCCCTTCAGTAACAAAATCGTTACACCAGGAAATGGTTGTACTCTGCCATATTTATTAAAATCGTAACATCAGAGTCACACATATCCAACTTTTTTTTTTGTGATGGTTTTTTCAAAATTATTATAATTAATTTTTATATTTTATGAATTTTTTTCAAGTTTGTGTTCATTGGGGTCAATGTCAAGATCGACAACTAAGGTGGTGGTTGGATTCATCACTGTAACTATTTCCGCGATTTGTATATAATTTTAGATTTTTTTGCAGTAAAAAAAAAGTATGATTAGATGGCGGTCGGAGAGGGGAGCAGGGTATGGTGAGGTTGTTGGTGTCGAGTGGGTGAGGGTGGGGCAATATTATATCGTCTTCGATTCCTAGAATTTTTTTCGATTTTTATAAATGTATGTTTTATTTTATTTCGAGCTATGCCTTTAAGGTCATTGGGGTCACTTTCAAGGTCACTGGCATCAAACATAGAGGTAAAAGTCGTCAATGTAATTTTTTTATAGGTTTTTAAAATATTTATTTATGTATTATTTAAACATGGGTAGATAGATGACTGACAGTTGGTATGGTTTATAGCGGGAAGGGGAGTTTAAGGTAAACCATCCTCGAATTGTATTGTATGTTTGATTTTGCTATGGGAGTGGTTGGGGAGGGGCTGAGGTGAGTGTGGGTAGGGGTGAGGTGAAGGGGGTTATGTCGTGCAAGTGAAAACCTTTTCCCCCTTTCACAAGTCCTTGAGGTGGATCGAGAAGAGCCTTTGGGAGTTTCTTTTTTAAAAATGGGGTTCAGTGCTTTTGAGTGAATAATGGGAAATTACGAGAAAAAAATGGAAAAGCAAAAGGGAAAAAGGTTTTCAGGGGAAAAATATTTGATTTTAAGATAAAATTGAAAACTTTAAGGGAAAGGGGTAATTCCAGCACAGCAACAGTCGGCTGTGGCTCCGGTGCCCTATGTCCTTGCTCTCGAACTGGCATAATCATACTACTGCTGCAGATTGAAAGAGAATCAATGATGCAATATTTTACATGAAGTATTTTACACTTCATTGCAAATGAAAATAAAAGGACAAGACAACTTTATTATCTATTAATAACATAAACATTACACATATCCTAACTGTATGATAAGCTACGAACAAATTTTAGCCGTCCCCAACAGACATATACACATTTCACACGCACATAGCTTTACAGAAATACCTGTGATTCTTTCTTGTATACATCACTATGTTTCTCCTCTTCTACTCCTTGTACTTGGGAGAAAGAAAGATATAGAGGTAGATAGAGAAAGTTCGTGGTGACAGAAATGGATGTACAGCCTAGCCCGAAGTTTTCAGGTTCGAAACTAACTTAATATTAAATGCATTACAGCATGAAATAACTATTAATCTATATAAATAGCTTCTTATTTATCCGCTGCCCTTTATTTTATTCTGGTTTCTCTTTTGTTATCTTTAGCACTTCTATTTTCAGTTTCTCTTTTTCTTCCTTAATTAAATTTCTTTGATTTCTCCTGTTTCATCACTGCTGTCTTCCTAGCACTAATCTTTGCAGTCCGGTATTTAAGAAATCCGCTATTGGGATGAGCTGGTTACTGTTATCGTACCATGTGGCGCCTTGGTTGCCTGCATGCTAGCATTGCGTTGGTAGTTTACACAACACACAGTACTTCACAAAGATCTAGATGGATGGAGTAATGANAAGCAAACTGTACTTCGCAAAGTTTGAGATGGATTGAGTAAAGAGGAACTGATGGACCTTAATCTTACGTGTGATGGAATGATGCTGAATACATCAGCTACGCGCTGTCAATTCACTGAAATGTATCCAACTCGGCATTTACCAGATGCACATGCATTTACTTCAATTCATCGGCGTTTTCGTGAAACAGCAACTGTACATGCAAGTAACCACTATGTTAGTGAATCACGNGGCAAGTAACCACGATGTTAGTGAACCACGGTTAGACATCGAGCCAGATGTACATATATGCTAACCCACATGCCGGAGATCAAGTAATCGCTAATATACTTAAGGCATCACAGCCTACAGTATGTCGCATTTTATGACGAGACATCACACGTATATCACTACAAGTGAGTGCAAGCACTTACCCCTCCTGACCAGCCTGGCTGTATACAGTACTGCGAGTGGTTCCAAAGCCAAATTAGGCACGCCCCATGTTTCTACGGCACTTCATTATTCACCAACGATGTATACTTCACGAGACAAGGTGTCTTCAACTTTCAAAACGAGCATTTGTAGGCACACATCAACCCACATCCAGTACGGGAATACCACTTCCAACGTCTGTTTTCTCATAACGTTTGGGCTGGGATTATCAATGTTAAGTTCACTGGCCCACACAGCCTTCCCTTGTACCTATATAGAGTGTCCTATCAGCACCTCTTGGTTGACGACCTGCCACAACTACTTGAATATGTACCACTGAATCTACGAAACTACATGTTGTACATGCAAGATGTTGCACCGGCACACTTTAGTCGCACAGCAAGGCAGCAGATGGATGCGCGGTACTCAGCGCAGTGGATTGACCCAGGTGAGCCATTGGTTTGGCCGCCCAGATCACCAGAACGAAACCCAGTCGACTTTAGCTTGTGGAGTCACTTGAAGGCACATGTTTAAGCTACTGAAGTGGTCAATGTGGAGGATCCCTGGCAATGTATACAAAATGCACACCCATACTATTTAGGCTAAATCTGGTATATTTGAACATGTGGGGTGGTTCATATTTTAAGCAAATGCTGAAACCATGTTAACTTTCCGCATTCCAAAAAAAGCACTTTGGCTCGAAAATGGTGTCCGTTTTTTTTCGACCACCCCAAATTACCACCATTTACTAAGGGGTATTTTAGCAGAATTAGAACAATTACATGAACCAGGTTGNGTAAGGGGTATTTTAGCTGAATTAGAACAATTACATGAACCAGGTTGTCAGTTGGTATGTCTGGCACCATAGCAGCTTTTAATGGTTGCCTACTTCCCACGTAACTACAAATATGATGTCCAGCTTAACAAGGGATTTCTCATTTAACTGTTGGATTAGCAGATACTAACAAGACGAATATTTCTTATTTATGTTTGCATACTGATTACTAACATGACATGTCAAATGTTTAAAGCGCAGCATAAAAAATTCCTAGCATTTGAAGGTTTCCTATTCATATTTAATGTATCACGGGGTATACTCTCCGTAACGCCGTTTTGCGAGGTGACCTCTCTTCTATAAATTTGCCTGTTTGCCAATTGTCGTTGCTTTATCGCAAGTGATTTCCAATTTATGGTTACATAACACATTTCAAGTCACAATGTTCCAAAGAATCTACCACCTCAGAAATATCTTTATGCCCCATGTCGTAAATATGTTTCCTTATTTATTTGTTCTAAGAATTCCGCTCACGCCAGGTTAGTATACATTGACGACTCAGTCTGTATAGAAGTGACTGATATTAAAGAAGCATTTCTTACCAACTATAAAGCCAAAGGGAGAGTTGGAGGAACAGCGTAAGGATGGGACGTGTGTGCGTGTCATGGCTAAGCCTCCTTCGTTTTAGCATTAAAAAAACACAAGTAACTGGACCCGCCAGTCGTTGCTTTACTGGGGTTGGGGATACATTATCGCTATAGTGGCCATGGTAGCCTTCCATGCTTACTGGTTATTCTGGACTAAGTATGGAAGCAGAACTTGGCCTAGTCTCAGTGAAAACACCTCGACAGAAGTTATTTTACAAAGTGCATACGATTTAAGAAGTAGAAGAAAGGCTTCTAGTTGAAACAATTATGGGAACTTTGATTTAATAAGGGGGCAGAGGTGCCTTATTCCTGGTCGAAGAGTGGCCGTGGTGGTCGAGTAATTAGACTGCTCGCCTCCCATTAAAGCGAACCGAGTTCAATGCCCGGCCAGGTCACTTCCGGATTTTCAGAAGTGAGAATAGTGCCGGATGATGCCAATGTTCGGCAGGATATCTGGGAGATATCCTGTTGTCTCGCTCTGCATTCCAGCACTGCTCCATTCTCACTTAATTTCACCCTCATCGGCTCTCAAGATCTCGTTGTTAATAGCCGCCCAACTCAACTCATCTCCTAGTAGAAGAGGTAATGTGCAACTGGGCACACCCCCTCCCGTGTTCACAGTAGACACCTGCAACTGAAGAAATGAAAGTGAAGAGGTGAGGAGTCAGAGACTTGCTAGGCAGACAGCCTGCCACAGGCGCAGGTGTATAGCGCTGCAGCAGAGAGCGCATGCGCAGTACCAGGCAGTGGCAACTGCAGTAGGCAATACATAGTGCACTCGCTCCCTCACAACCCGGAGTGTGACTGCTCTGTGTTCCACCACATGACATATATTATCTTGATCACCTCGATGTCTTCTTCCAGGCATTGTATTTTGAAGGCTTGTGGGAAGTCCCAGTCTCTAGGTGTAGTGTAGTTACAATGTGATACCACATTTTTTGATCGATCAGCCATGTAACTATTTCGGCGTACGTTTTGACTTATGACTGGGGCACATTGTGCTTATCATGGTGTTGTATAATTGCACTGGAATGTATTTCTAGTGTTGAGTCTATTGAGATGTACGAGGCTGAGGTAATCTGGGCTTTGTGTGCGTGTTCGTGCGTGCAGACGTCTCAGTTGTTCGCTGTGGGAATGCTCAGACCTAAACTACTACGGCAGCCTGTGCTTCCAAGATGAAGTTAAGACTGCCACTTGGGCACTCTCACTAAAGTATACACCGAGTAAAAAATGGCGGAATGTAACACCTGGTTTACGTGGAGAAGAGTAAACTAAGAAGGAAATATAAGGGTAATTTTTATAATCGCTAACCATTTGGTCTCAGCGGCGCCATGAATCAAACATACAGTTGTGTGTAGAGCACTGCGCCAGTAACACAGTAGTGCTGTGATGAAAACAGAAAATAATACACTCCTGTGCTCCTGATGTGATGCATAACGTTATACAGCGCACGTTAATACAAACCACTCTGCAGTGCAATAATAAGGAGCCGAACAAACAGTCCACAATAAGAGCGGACAAAACTTTGTTAGACAGGCGGGATTTACAACAGATGTTCAAATTATTAGCCGTCCATTCGCTAGCATCTGGTCGCGTGCCTCACTATATTATCTTGCACATTAAGCAGCATATCCTCATAAACTCTAGTAATTGCGGTATGAAGTTTTGCTATCATATATACAGTGATGTACGCTATATTCGTCTGGTCGCTGTGACCAAATGGTTTACAGTAATACAAAATTTTCCATAGATTTCGCCACAGTTTCCACTACTCTATACGACCCCAGTATTACAATTCAACATTTCTTTTACATATTTTATATACGACCAGATACCTGTCTAGAAGCCGAGGACTGCCGAACAAGCCCGAGATGACCCGAAGTACGTGGCACCTCAGGTCCTTCACAGACCCATTAAAAATAGACAGACACAGAAGTCTTATTCTCCTACTACTGTTATAATATTTCGTTTTGGTGAGAAACCTACTGGAGTAAACAAATGTGCGCAATGAACAACATTTTATATTTTTATATTTATGTTCTGTTATGATGAATAACACCACAGCTTGGAGGGAGAAGCTTCCTCTCTGCTCTCACCTAGAATATATGCGGTGTTATAATTGAAATTTTTTTTTAAATTTTTATTTTCTAATGTAATATTTACAACAAATTTATATTAATATTAGTATTTTTTAATTTTGGAACGTTTTATACTAATTTTAATTTGTAGACCACAACATTATAGAAGCAAAGTAGTAAAGCACTAGTATATATTTATTTCTGAGTATAAAATGAAATTGTAAATGATTTGTTTTATTAATGTACCATATACATATTACACCGTCCTTCTTATTTCTTATATATTAGAACAATAAGGCGAGTTTTAGTTATTTGTCCAAAGAATTAAAAATTAAGTTAAACATTATTTTTCGAGGAAGCTATGAATTTATTAAGGTCTGTTTACTTTTATAAAATAATGTCGTTGCAGTTACAAATAATTAAGGAGTGGGTTTCGAAAAAACATAATGTTAGGAAGGGAAAAAAAAATAAAAAACATAAGAATTTTGAGGAAATTCTAGTTGTTTCAATATATCCGAAGACATTTATCAATACCAATGAACTAAACAAATTTTGGTTTGCAGACCCCATAGAGAGAGTAGGGTGTAAACAAAATAAATAGCATGTCGAAAAATTTTTAGCATTTATAAAACTGTTCATTTCATGGACATTTTTATGAATTTCTGAACTTTTCAAGTTTACGTTTAAATATTAGGATTGAATTTGAATATCAAAGGCACGGAAACCAGGATTCAAAATGGCGTCTTGATGTTTTAATATACTGCATGTTTCCGTAATAATGATAAAAACATTCAGGAATAATGAGAAATGCAGAAGAATAATATGCAGATAAGGATACTCGGTTCAAAAATCTTAAGATTAAACTTTTAATCATAACTGTAATTTCTAATTAAGTTTAAGAAAAACGTAATGACCAATAATTATAAATTAAGTAATTCTGTTATTTTCAAGCTCTACAGGCTGCAATCAAACCAACTATTCATGTTTTCTGGCAATGAGGCAGGCATGGCAACATCGTGGTATGTTCTATCAAATATGTTCGAATAGTACTGGATTGGTTCATACGACGTGTCCTGCAGACAGTTAACTATCATTTTACGTAATTCCCTTTGAAAAAAACATTCGCGTCAGATCCGACAAACTTTCTAATAAATAAACTGGACCTCCTCTTTGAATTAATATTCCGAGGGAGGTCTGGATAAGCGAATGACGGTAATTATATGAAAAATGAGCTGGAACAACATTTTGTTGAACCCACATGCGCTGACGAACATATATCAGGAGTGTGTATCTTAAATCTGAAACGCATTCTACATTATTGTAGTAAAATTAAGTGTAAGATAATGTGGTCCTATTGAGTCAACATGAACTATGTCACATGCTTGTATCGAAGGGAAACTGACTTTGTAAACTATTTAATATGTTTCCGTAGTCGCCGAGACGAGTGCGCGGACATTAGAGGACTGCAGCGGAAGACATCAGTAGTGGCGCGAGGTGTCGGCGAGCGTCGAATATTATCAGCGGTGGCCGGCTACAGGAGACCACTGGAACCTCATGGCGCCAGGGTAAGTCAGCCACAGCGGCGGAAG